>PVIR01012551.1:0-44286 GCA_004026965.1 Petromus typicus
CCAATTCGTTTGTATCTCTGTCACCAAGCTTTGGGGAAGTCTTCTCTCATACTTTCTCTGAACTCGACTATGTGACAAAGCAGGACACAAGCAGAAAGTTGGGAAATGCTTGTATTTGAGGGCTAATTTTTCTTGTTGCCCTTGGAACTACGCTGCTGGAGGATAAAAACCGGGTGGAAAGAGGCCTCAGCGACATGGGCCACCCCGAACAAGGCTATCAAGTCACCTGTCTAAAATAGCACTCTTCTCCCCTTCCGTCTCTCTGTCCCATTACCATGTTTTTATTTCCTTTCTTGTACTCTTCACCACCTCACCTAGAAACAAATAGACCTTATCTATTTTATTATTTATTATCTATTTCTTCCCACCAGATTATAAACTCCCTGAAAACACAAACTCAGATATCTCCAGTGTCTGGCAAACAGCAACGTGTAGCAATGCACACTTGTTAGATAAAGGGAGGCAAAAAAGAAAGACACAGAAAAGAGGTGGCTTTTCCAGTCTCCACTGTAGCCTTGGCCAAGTGAGGAGGTTCAGTCAGCCAACAGGACCTGCCACAGGGCTCATCACCCCTTTACAAGGCTACTGGGAAGTGCCCATCCTGAGTCTCTACCCTAAACTCTTCCATTTACCATCCACATGGCCACGAGAGTCGTTCTTTTAAAATACAGACTGGATGTCATTGTCCCTCCCAAAAAACTTCAGGGGCTTCTCACTGCACAGAGGTCTCCTTATCCTGGTGGTCAAGATGGTCTACTATTTTAACCCATCTTCTTGTTTTATCCTCCACTGCATCCTAACCATTGTGAGCTCTAAACTCTGGGGACACTCAGTGTTCTCTTCTTTCCCCACTCTCTCAGATGGATGTGTTTACCTCTTTCTGCCTGCCAAGATCCCACCCTTCCAGGCTTGGCTAAAACAACCTGCTCCAGTGTTCCTCTGGGTACCATTAAGTCCCCACCTCTCTCTGCTGCAGCACTCAGACCCCATGTGGGCATGCACACATTGTCGCACTTGGTGTTCTGTTATTTATCTGTCTCCTCCATCATGAGATCTGTGGATCAGCAATTGATCTCCCACATTTTTATAGTCCTCCTAATGCCTGTCACAGTGCTCTGTTCCTGGGAAAAACACAATAAATGGTTTTGACTGGAATCAGAAGCTCTACTGAGAAACTGCTAGATAAATTCCAACTCTCCTGAATGAAAGGCATTGCTTTTAGCAGACTTTAAAAACAACACATATGACACTGGAGCCAGATTTGCTAGCAGGAACAGCGAAGCCGCTTATCTGAGGTGGTGCCGACTCAGCAACACACAGTCTCACAAAGGGCAGCCCAGCAGATTGGGACCCATGTCATGAACTTAGTGTCCTTTTCAGGATTCAAAATGAGCATGAAGCAGACTTTTTTTTTTTTTTTTTTAGGTTTTTGGAGACAGGGTCTCGCTTTGTGGTTCAGGCTGGCCCTGAGCTCAGCCTCCAACTCACATCACAATCCTCCTGCCTCTCCCTCCCGAGTGCTGGGATTACAGGCGTGAGCCACCATGCCCGGCACTGTGGATGTGGTACTGGTTGCTGCTGGGTGTGGGTCTCCACACCCAGTATTGTTATGTGGTTACCGGGGAATCGAACCCGGGTCCTTGCGCTTGCGAGACAGGCGCCGGAACCACTGAGCTAACTCCCCGGCCCTGAAGCAGACTTTTTAAAGGGAACTGGGGAACCCACGTGAGGCCACAGCTGTCCCACCATCAGTGATCTCCCGCTGACAGGGAAAGGCTGAAGTCGGTCCCAGCCTACCTCTTTCTGGTTTCAGTGGACTTGGCCGTCTTGATGGTGCTCCCGTCCTGGGCGACGTCCCTCTCCTGAGGAGCATCTCTAATTGGCAAGGGGAGGACTACGGTCTCTTGAGTCACGGGGATGACTTCCTCATCTGCTCCTTGCTGGCCCAGGTGTTGCTTGGCGTAGTCGAAGCCTTGCACGGGCTGCAACGATGAAGCAGATTCACAGTTATCTTTCTACAGAAATGTCTCCAGTGATGATGCTAAGAGAAGAGAGGAAGCAAAACACAAGGGACAGGAGCAGACAGGAGCTGACGAGCAAGAGCAAACTAAAATCTGCATCAGCATTCTGTCTTGCCAAATCAGGACCTGTGTTCATTCCAATCAGGTAGTGAATCTCTGTGGATAAGACTTCCTCAGAAAAACAAACAGAACAAACATGATACTAATAGGTGTGTGTAAATCAGTTCTTTGTGGACTGCTAATTAGAAACAACTGCTAGTTGACAAATTAAGATATAACAATCCCTATATCACTCCCTGCACGGAAATATCTGGTTGCTCTTGAGTTCTACTTACATATAGCTTTATGTGTAATAGCATTTGTGTGACTTTGCCGAGTCATTTTTTGAACATCAATTTTTCTCATCTGAGAAATGAAGAGACTCTTATGTGCTTTACTTCCACCACCTTTGAGTATTAAAGGGAATGGCAGATCTGAAAAGACGGATATGTATTAACACAGGGGAAGCAGTACAATGACTGATGGTGACACAGAATTTAGGAAATCACTCTTTTACCCACCCTTCTCTCTTAAACAGGCTGGCCCCTGTAATTTATTCCTGGGGGATTAGGTACAGTGTCTGAAATCCCAAGTGAATACAGTAGCTGTGAGTTAAATCCAACAGACACCTAATAGTGTTGTAGTAAAGAGCCAAGAAGCATCGTGTAATGAGTTCCTGGGAGTGTCTCTATGCTGCCTCTCAGACCAAAACAGTCAAACGCAGATCTGAAGCAGAAAGCAGGGTAGTTAAAAGCAGCAGGTCTGAAAGCAGACTGCCTGGCTTTGGCCTTGACTTTACCACTTACAAGTTGTGTGATCTCTGATAAGTGGCTACATTCTTTGACATCAGTTTCTTCATCTGTGAAATGGAGATACTAATAACGTGAACAGAACAAAAAGCTTATTATGTATGTGAAAGGAATATCTGACCACACTTGTGATGATGCTATGAGGATTAAGGAATTCAAATTTAGCATTGAGCGAAGTGAGTAGCGCACAGGTGCTCAATCAGGATTAGTTATGACTTTACCTTCCTATTAAATCACAGTCCAGGTGAAGTAGATAGCGGTGATTCTCTTCAAGAAAATCTGAAGATGAAATTCAACTCTACTGGTCAGAGGACTCTAGCACTTGACATGATCAAGCACTGACCTGGCTACAAAGCAAACTAGAGATTCTCAGCCTGACTTAATCACCTGTCAATAGACTGTACCTCAAAGCAAGAGAAAATTTTATTGCTAAATCCAGCAAAGCTTCTTTACTTGAGGGTGCCTGTAGCTTTGTCATGGATGGTTCTTTCTCATTCCCTGGGAAACTCACTTTGAGAAGTGTAGCCATCGCTCTTTCTCAGAGGCACACACTCTAATCTGGGGCTGACTTTCTGAAAGAGTATTTGCTAAGGGAAGACAGTGTCTCTGCTTTTTCCTTCCCTTCCTTGGTGCTACATAAAACAGAATGGAGACTTTGTTGCCTTGGTGAGGTGCCTAGAACACTGAATCATACTGCTTTCCTCACAATCAGTTGTTCACAAAGTAGATTCAATTTCTAGAATGTTCTAGAAGCTTCTTTTTTCTCCCAGTTCACTGTTCACTGCCTCCTGCTTCTGTCTTATTGCTTCTATTGCTCGAGGGTCCATCCTGGAGAAACTTACACACTCATCCCCTTCTAAACACATCTGGTCATACCACATTCCCTCAGAAAGAACATTTTATGGCACTTAAATTCTTTGGCAAGGTATCCAAAGTTTTGGTTGAACTCATCTTCCCAGCCTTATCTCCTGTTGGTTCCTTTTCTGCTTCACATCCAAATTCCCCATTATCCTACTCAGTTTTGTTCCAGCAACACTGGAGATGAGTAATAAGTGGTCTCACACCTTCAAGGAGCTCACAGTTTCAGCCTGATTCAACATTACTGGTACAACTGTAAACATATTAATAAATGAGTCACTAGATCCTCGCTATAGTAAAAAAGGTAAATATTATTATGAGTCTCCATTTTATAGGTGAAGAAATTGGGGTTTGGAGGAGTTAAGGGACTTACCTGGGATCACACAACTATTGTATGATGAAGCCAGTGCCAGGACACCTAGGCACTGTTTGAGGATTCATCCCACGGCCCCTTCCTTCCCTACAGTGGTCGTCATTTTGGTTGGTTGAGCATTTCATTCTATACAAGGCCTACTATGTAATATACAAGGCCTCCTGGCGGGTCCAGCAACCGAAAGCCTCTACTCATGAAGGCTTCCGGAGAAACTAGTGACAAGGACAAGCTGGCTATATCTTCCCTCTTTCCCCATTCTCTCTGGATATGACTGTACACTTCATACTAGTGAGTTTATGCACTGGATATTTTAGGTGACAAAGGGAATGATGACTGTGTGGAAAGAAGATATTAAGGAATCTCAGAAGAGGTAGCCATTGTTACTGGGTTAATCATAACAACACTGTGTATGTTTGGGAGTGACAGCACACAAAACGCTGACACCTCTTTTCATCCTTACAACAAAACCATTAAGTAGGGTAAGCATCACGATCTTTATTTCAAGAATAAAAAAGCTGAAGAGGTTCAGTGATTTGTCCAATTTCACAAAGCCTAAAGGTTAAACACTGAAGACTAATTCCTCACTTTCTTGATTCGCAAGGTAACATTCTTTCAATCCTCAATTTAAAAATTACCTAGAATTAATTAACTCTCCATTGAACATATACTACTGACTCTATAGGCAATTACTTCAATGAGTTCTATAAAATTATCAAATTAAACAATCTCCAGTAATTTCAAAGGGAAACATATAACATCTGATAAGAAAAAAAAATCATGTAATATTAAAAGCCAATTCTCATGTAATGTTTATTTTGTACCAGGTGTAGCACATGGCAATTTACATACACCCAGTTAAGACTTTTTTTTAGGTTTTTTGAGACAGGGTCTTGCTTTGTAGTTCAGGCTGGCCCTGAGCTCAGCCTCAAACTCATATCACAGGAATCCTCCTGCCTCTGCCTCCCAAGTGCTGGGATTACAGGCGTGAGCCACCATGCCCGGCACTGTGGTATGTGGTACTGGTTGCTGCTGGGCGTGAGTCTCCACGCCCAGTATTGTTATGTGGTTACCGGGGATCGAACCCAGGTCATTGTGCTTGCAAGACAGGCGCCACCCAGTTAATACTTACAAGAACCTATCCATTAATATTGTGACCCTCCCATATCACAGAGGGAAAACTGAGGCACACAGGTGAAGTAACTTTCCTGAGGTCATACAGGTTGTATGTTAGGAACAAGAAACAGGTAGCTGTACGCACAGGAATGACTGTCGTGTCTCCAGTAGATGTTCAGGCCAACTAAGCCATCCAATATCTGGTTATGGCCCTGACTACTTTCTCCTGAAGAAGCCAAGGGGTCATGTTCTCTTTAATTATATAAAAGGAGGGCCAGGGAGGTAGCTCAATGGTGCTGCTGCCTGCCTGTCAAGTGCAAGGTCCTGAGTTCGACCCCTGGTACCACCAGAAAAAAAAAATTCTATAAAGGAAAAAACTGGGGGGAAAAGGCTGTCAATCCAGTGACTAAGAGTAAAGTGAAATGAAGGATGAAGTGGGAGGTAACAAAAGCCAAGGTGCTCGGCCCATTGCATTTATCAGCCGTCTTCCAGCAGCAGCCCCGCTTACAACAATGGTAATGAATTTGTCTGTGTCCCAGGTCTCTGAAGATGGGTGCAGGATCTGCACTCTGGCCTCAGCTCCCAGGAAACCCACAGTCAGTCCTTCTGCTTAGCATGTTAAGTATATTAGTGAGTCTCAGTGGGGTTCCCAGGATTTCCTCTGGCACTGTAGTCTACATTCTAATGGTGCAGTGATGTCCTCAGGGCCATCTGTCTACTCTGTGGGTTGGTGGCAAAGGCCAACTTTTTCACTCTGTCTTGTTTGGTGGCACTCATTGAATTCTGATCACACACACACCTCTGCGAGAAGTGATGCAGCTGACTTGCCTGCTTGCAGGCACTGCAAGCCAGGGTCCTTGGCTTGCAACAGCAGGACTGGAGCAAGATGAGGCCAGTTCCACTGCTTTGCTAGTTTCCTGTGACAAAAAGCCTTTGGACAGCAAAGTGCCTTGCCCAGCCTCATTGAGTGGGAAGAGCACCAGCAGCCCTGCATACAAGTGCTTGCAGTCCGCTCTCAGGACATCCATTTGCTTGAATATAACATCAGCCACATACTCAGGAAGCATAAGGCATGGCATAGGCACACAAAGGGAGCTATGGGAACACAAACACCTCATCTACTCCAGCTCCAGAGAGCTTTCAAGCCCGAAGGTACGTTGTAATCTTGTGCTGCCCAACTCATCTTGGCCAAAGAACAAGACTTTAGTTTGATCTGTAATACACAGATGCCACATCCAACCTCAGTACGGCACACTCTCACTGTTGGACTCAGATGCAATGAGGCTCTGGCAATTACCTATGATGTCTCCAAGGCCCGTGTTGTCACCATGCTAAGCTAGCTGTTCCTCCCTGGAATAGTTTTGTTTTTCACCGCGAGGCAAGTCCCAGTGTACCCTTCCCACCAGCAATCTGCTGTGTCTGAGATGCAGGTGGCTTTGCATCCACAGAAGCAGAAGAGCGTTCTCTGGGATTTGGCTTTTCAGCAGACGGAATGTCTCATCAGGCTGCAGCTTCCCAACAGGTGTGTGGGTTTCGTAAACAATCACAATCCTTTGATTTCCTTTGCTCATGAGAGGTGTGATGGTGCAGATGGCACGGAGGAATGTGTGACTCCAGGGAGGACAGTCCACGTCCATGAGTGTAAAGTGGGCCAGTAATTTGCTGCTTCACTTCTACACAGGTAGATGGTCAGAGGTTCAGAGCTCAGAGAGGACCCCTCCTCCCCAACCCCAGGATTCGATGCAGAAAGGACACACTAGGTCTAAGTCTCTGTTACTTGCGACTCTGGGAAAATCCTAATGTTTCTCTCTTTGGTGTCTTGGAAGTTAAATGAGGATCATAAAACCTGCCCTGACTGTGACCTGCCTCACGGGGCTGCTGTGAGGAACAACCGAGGTGACAGACTGAGAAGAGCCCAGCAGACTGTAAGATGTTATTTAAACACCGAGTATTACAGTCAGGGTATTTCTCCTGGGGAATGTCACGGAGCTGGCTACATGACTGGAAAATCAGCCTTCAGAGTTTCCTCAGTCCCTTGCCCTGCCAGTCACCAGTGGTGGATGGGGCAGAGATGCGCAGGCAACAGACGGAGAATGCAGCGCAAACCCCGCTGCAAAGCCGTGGATCCATCTTTCAGCAGCCGCCCTGCTCTGGCCCTGCAGCTTGGCCAGCACGGCGGCCACTGAAGGTGAATCCCTGCAGTTAGGGAACACACACCATCCGGCAGCCCATGTGCCCGCGTGAGGCTTGCTGTCAAGGCTGAGACCTTATCATGGTCAGGTTGGGCTGCCACAACAAACTCCCATAGACAGGTGGGTTCACAAACAACAGTCAATTACTTCTCAGAGCTCTGGAATCTGCAAATCCAAGATCCAGCTGCCAGTGCGGTTGGGCTCTGTGAAGGCTAGTTACAGTTTAGATCTCAGCTGGGTCCCCTCAGAAGTCTCATGTGTCCAGAGGTGAAATTCTTGGAGAATGACTGGATCACGGGGCACTATACCTATCAATGGATTAATCCACTGCAGAGTGAATTGCTGCTAGGCAGTGGGTCGTGTTGGAAGGTGGGTCTGCTGAAGAGCACACTTCCCTCCTCGGCATCTCCTTTTTCTCTTCTTCCTGGCCACCGTGACGAGCAGCAGTGTGTCCGCCATGGCCCCTGCCAGCTCCCAAAGACTCACCTCCTAATACAGTCTCTTGGAGAACTAGAATTTCAGCACGGGAATTTAGAGGCCCAAACATTCTGCCCATCACAGACCTGACTCTTCCACCAGTTCCGCTACTTAGAAACTGGGGGACCTTGCAGGAGTTCCTTTCTATGTGTGAAAAGAGGAAACCCAGGCGCATCCTCTCTAAGGTTCTTTTACTTCCGTCTGGGTCCTAGATTTCTGTGCCTCCATTTCTTCATCTGTAATAGGACGGTCTTTCCTCAAAAGGAGGCTGTGAGGATGAGAGAATTGCTGTACCCGAACCTCTTGGGAGCACTTTGGTGGCAAAGATGCATACCAGGCAGTGTTAGTTGGCATGTTCCAATCATGAAACACATGGTCTCCAAATGAGGACTTGTAGCAGTGTTCCTGAGGCCGCCTGTCGGCTCACAGCCCAGCAGGAAAGGCCTGCAGGCCCGAGTCCCTGCCCGCCCCATGCTCACCTACCTTCGCTCTCTGAGGCAGGTTTATCATGGTGTCCGGCTTGAAGTCATTCTTGTTCTTCCTGCAGAGCACAGCAGTGATGATGATGATGATGACTGTGACCACGGCGATGGGCGCCAGGACCGCGGCAATGATCCACAGATTATTGGGCGGGTTCTTCACCACGGCTGCAGAAAGAAGCCAGAGGGAAGCATGTGACAAGGAGCAGCAGGGAGAGGGAGGCGACCCAGACCTCACCCCCAGCCCCGCAGCAAGTCAGGAGACAGAGGGGAGGCGGGGAGGGTAACAGGGCTGGAGATGGGAAAACTGCTGCCTTAGCAGCGAGTGATCCTGGGCCGCAGCGTGTGACCCTGTGGCCCTCAAGCTCTGAGTCACAGTGACTCTGTCACATGGGAGTATCACTTCATCATGTCTGAGTGTGGGCCTTCGCAGGGCTACAGGAAAAATCTCCCCCATTAGTATTCAGAGGAAGAAGATGGAGCTGTATCGACTTTCCTCACTGATGACATGAGGACTCTGTAATGGTTCCTCCTAAGGTCTTGCACATATAGTTGCTCAGTTAAAAACCAGAGGCATGAATATATGAACTATCACTATCCCTGTCACAATCTGGCTCCCCATATAGACTTTCTAATAGGAAAGACTATCAACAAATCTCACCTATGCAGTTGTGCTAGTCCATATTTAAATTAATATACTCACAATGTAGTTTATATATCACTCTCTTGAGAGTCTGGTTAGCTAATTTGATCTTCCCGATCCTGCTGAATTCTAATGGGTCACCTCCGCACATGACTTTGTATTTTTAGATTACGTGCCAATGAATACATTGGGTTGAATGATTTCAGCTGACCTAACTTTAATACTATGACCACTAAATGCATGATCCATGTACATATAAGGAGTCTCTTCTATCCCCATTTAAAGTTTACATACTGTTTGAAATTTATATACTGTACCATGAAGAAAGGTATCCTCCTCCAAGATAATAAAAGTGAACCTCTAAAAGACTTAGGAATAAGAAGACTCTACTGCTAAATACCATGTGGGATTGTCTTTTGTTGACCTTACACATTTTATTGCTACTGTTTTTAATAATTCAGAATTTGTAAGTGAGTTTTGTGTTTGTGCCATTAACATTTTTCAAAGCTTAGAACTTCCATGAAAACTATCAATATGCCTTTTTGGCTAAACTATCCTTTTTTTTTTTTTTTTTTAACAGGGTCTTTGTAGTTTAGACTGGCCCTGAGCTCACTATGTAGCCCCAGGCTAGCCTGGAACTCACAGCAATTAGCCTGTCTCTGCCTCCAGAGTGCTGGGATTACATGCGTGAGCCACCACGCCCAGCACTGTGGTATGTGGTACTGATTGCTGGTGGCCGAGAGTCTCCATGTCCGGTATTATTGTATGTGGTTACTGGGATCAGACTCAGGACCTTGTGATTGTAATGTGGGCACCGGAACCACCGAGCCAAATCCTCAGCCCTAAACTATCCTGTCTTGATGGATAAAAATGTATAGAGTTTTAGTGTCTATCCCAGTTAAACACATATGTCTGATTTTCTCATTAGCAAGAATGCAATATTTATGTGCTCTCTCTTTACTCAGTTTCATTGTTTCAGTGCATGTGTTTTTCTTAGGTGCAGTGCATAAAATCTCTTCACCTCTATTTTAAAAGGTAAGAGAACAGATTTATCTTCTGTACATTAGTAAAGTCATTTAAGAGTGAAGATGATATTAAAGTTAGGTCAATTGAAGTCATCCAAACCCAATATATTCCATTGGCTCCTGATCTAAAAGTACAAAGTCATGTACAGGGTGAAAAGTGATAACTGGCTCTTAAATTGCGAGAGTTTGAGTAGAGGACAGTAAGGGAACAAAGACAATATGCTGGGGGGACTTATTCTGTGTTAAATCCAGGGTCCTTTGCCAGAAATGCTAATATCATTCCAATTCACACCAGACAAAATTGAGCTCCACCGTGGGGAGGTCAGGCACTTTTTTGAAAAGTCATTTCTCTAGAGCAAAGTTTTATGTCATTTCCGAGTTTACACGCATGAGTCGAAGTGATCACAGTTCTCGCCTATGCGTGTGACAGCTCACTCATTCCACTTAGCCCCTTGCTAGGTCTCAGACTTTCCTCGGCCTGGAATCTACAGGTGCCCACAGGGACCATTTCCGTCCTTCCTCCCCTCAGCTCTTCACTACCTCACTGACCCTCTTCTTGACCTCCCCACCTAAACTGTGACCACTGCCTTTTCTGGATTCCCTGGTCCTTCCCTGCTCACTTTCCCTATGGCACTTATGAGCCTCTAATATGTTGCTCATTTTGGTTCTTGAACCTGCCCTGCCAGGAATATTAGGTCCATGAGGGCAAGGACTTCTTTGTCAGTTTTACTCACTGTGTCTCTCCAGCACCTTGGGCAGTGGAGGGCACACAGTAGGTGCCTGAGGAATATTTGCTGAAGGAACAAGTAAGAGTGAGTCTTTTTTACCAAGTGTTCTCCTAAGCTTCCTTTAAGTAGTATTTTTAAAAGTGAACACTGCTACTTCCCAGCTGTGATCCTCTTCTTTGCCAAACTCATCCTGCAGGGGTCATGACCAACCTCTACCTCACCAATCCCAAGGGTTTCCCAGCATCCCAAGCCTGACCTGTCCAGGAGCAGCTCACTCCCTGCTTGGACAGTCTCTTTCTTCCAGGCTTTCTGAGCCCCACTCTGCCCTGGCTTACCTCCTAGACCTTGCTGTCCCTCTCAATGTCCTCTGCTGGTTCTTTCTCTCCTGCAGACGATCTGCACCCAGCTCCATCCTTACTCCTCTCCTAGTTACTCTCATCCAACCCCTTGGCTCCGAGCATCATCTATGCATTGATGACTGCCATGCCCACCTCTCCTGAGTTCCAGTGACACTTCATAGACACCTCAAACCTACTATGTCAAAATCAGAGTGAATTCTACCTCCCTCATTCCTACTCCAGCCTCGGGAAGCCCCTCTGTCCCTCCTCTTCTACATCTCAAGAGATGGCACCATAAATGGTGCTCAAGACAATATCTAGAAGTCACCCTTGGTTCTTCCATCTACCCTGTTCTTCCTCCTGCCACCTACAGAATCTGTTATCTTGTCTTCAGGTCTGTCCACTCAAATATCCTGAAGCCATCCACTTCTCTGAGTCTCCACTCCAGTATCTTTACCTCTCTCCTCACTGACAGTGGTTTTCAATTCTGTCCTCCACAGTGAGAGGGACAGAGATGGGGAGGAGGGAGAGACAGAGAGGTAGACCCTGGGAAATCCACTGAAAGAGCCCACAGCAAAAGAAAAGGAGCAAATAGTCAACAGAGATGAAGGCAGAATCTGTGGGAAGGGCAAAGAAGGAGTGCAGAGGGAGAGACTCTCAGTTCAAGAAACTTGTTTTACAAATGAGCCTACGTTACTCCTGGGCAAAGGCTGTCTGTGAGGATGTGCTGGGAAGCAGGGCAATGTGTGGTCAGAACCATCCCCTGGAAGCAAGAATTGTTCCTGACAAAGGCAGGAGAAGCAGAGTCAAGAGAACATGAGCCAAGTGTGGCCACCAACCTGCTCCTCCTTGCACAGCATGGACTTCAACTAGGAAAAGCAGGAGAGATGGTCTTCCACGGGGGTGTTGTCGAGCACTTGTATTTTGTCATCTGTCATCTCCCGTCTTCACACCCTCCCTTCCCCACCCTTCTTTACAGGTCTGGTTTGGGTCCCCAAGGCCAAGGGCACCCCATAGCTTCCTCACCGGTTCTACTGCTTCCTGTCTCCTCTCATCCTGGACACAATTAACTTTCCTAATCTGTGAATGACACTGCTCAGAAGTCTTTAGTAGCTCTCCATGGGCCAAGACACAAGGGCTGATCAAAAACTACAGCGTGCTTAAATTTTAAAAAGCTATTACAGTACAAGACACATGGCCATTAATCTCCCTCAGAACACTCCCCCTCACTTTGAATATACTTATCCCCTGGCTTTCATCACTTTGTAAAGCAGTTTCGAAGTCCTTTCTCATGAGTGCCTTTATGAGATATGCTGAGGACCATTCAACAGAAAGGCAGCCTCGTAAAAACATCACGATGTGTCCTTATCTACTTTGTTCGTTGGATCTGGCACCAGTGACTTGCGGCTCTTTACCGAAGTGCAGAGGACCATAAAAGGTAAATGTCCCAAATTGATTTAAGACACCAACTAAAGACATCTACGAAGGAAGACTTCCAGAACTTTTTGAGAAAAGTGGCAAGAATGATGGGTTCTGTGTGAAGTGAGGCGAGCGTCTACTACTGTACTAGTTTTTCAAAATTTAAACATGAACCACAGTTTTGATCATCCTCATATATATTATCTACTTCTCTTGCCATTCAAGAGCTGAGTTTCGTGACCAACACATTTCCCCGATTCTGTCAATTCCTCCCCGTGTGTCCATCCCAGCCTGTGACCTCCGTGTGTGCCTCACACACCTGGTGTTCCTCCTCTCCACTCCTCTGCCCGGGCTGCTCTGCTGGAGCACAGCCCCTCTTCTCTCTCTGCCAAGCTGTGTAATAGAGAGAAGAGCACAGCTCTGATGTCTGACAGACCTGGACTAAGATTGTGGCTACCTAGGTACCGGTTCTGTGATGCTGAGCAGGTTGCTTCATTCTTTTGAGACTCAGTTTCCTGTAGTGCAATTTTAGAGCTAAACCAACACTGCACTTCCATGGGTAGAAGATGAGAAAACAAGGTGCAGCAAGTGCCCAGCAGCCGACACGGGGAGGGAATCACGGAGGCAACTACTGCTTCTCACGTCCACTCCTCGGTATTTTCATTCCAGGTGGCCTTTCAAAGCAAAGCCGCCTCTGCTGGCCCCCAGGTCACACGACCTTGGCCAGGTCTCTCCTGCAATACCCTCTTTCCTACCTGCAGTAACTCCCTGATCCATTAAAGGCAGAAGCCAGGTCTCAGTCAATTCTGTGTGTCCTTCAGCACCAAGGACAGTGCATATGGACCCTATAAAGGTCTATTGGATCAAATTATCTTTCATTTCCCTGATATACAAATATAATCTCAGTTGCAGTGATCTGCCACAGCTATTCATGAGATTATTGGGCGAGGTGAGAGCAGGAGCACTTGGGAGCAGTGAGACACCATCAGATAATTTGGATATTACAAACCACAATTCTTCCCCCAAATTTATTGCTTCATACAATACAGGAATACAGAGCTGGTCGATTTAAGAATCTTGTAGTGCAGAAAAGCGTTTAACTCCAACACTATTAACACGAGTTGGAGAAAGCACTTTGACTCAAAGCAAACATTTAATGGCTTTAAAAAGGCAGAAGGAAGACTGTCCTCTTACGGTCAGCTTGTAGAAGGACCACATGGTGCAGGGTCAAGGCCATCCTCTGGGAGTCAATGGTGCTCAGGATCTTGGCCGCTGCTGTCCCCAGCAAGGGCTTCCCGTTGTACAAGGTGTAGTAAGTCAGCTCCGCAGGGTCCTTCGGTCCTGGCACGCGCTGCATCTTTACCATCTTTCAGAAAAAGAGAGGCCCAGTGTTGACAGCACATCCTGTACCGACCTGCAGCCCCAGCGTGACCAGCAGGCTCTCAGCTCCTGCTAAGTGGGCTGAGGCTAAGTGGACCCACACCATACAGACTGGACGTCCACCTTTATGGCCTTTTCTACAGCCAACCTCTGCAAGCCTGCTGGAGATGGAAGGGAGAGAAAAGGTTTTGAAAAATATGAACATCTGGAAAGCACAGTTTGAAGTTGGAGGCAAAATACGAAGTAGAGATGTTTCTTGAGGCCCACAGAGCTCTGGCCTCATTTGAAAATAGGCTTCCACATTAATTCAGGGCACGCTAGGTTATTTTCAACAAGATTTTTAATTTCAAATGTCTGCTGTTGCCAGAAAGGAAAAAGAAAATTAACCTAAACATCTGCAACTTAAAAGATCACTAATAAAGGCAGTACTTGGAAGCTCTTAAGTTTGTTCTAAAATAGTACTGTTTTTCTACTTTTTCTTTATTATAAAAGTTACATATATTCAGGATAATTTGAAAACACAGAAAAACATTGACAAATGTATAAAATTTTAAAAATCTATCATTTTTTGTTTTCTGTTTTTTTAAAAAACAGGTGATTCTTTATCTCAGAATGACAAAACAGACTGTCGATGACACAATTTACAAATTAGCAAGTTGAGTGATACATACACTAATGAGTAGTAAAAATATGCATAATGGATAGAAATGAACCAAAAGTTAATCTGAGAAAAGTATGACCCAGTGAACCTATGGAAGCCCGTTTGTCCTTCCCAAGTGGTTGAAGGAAATGGCAATGTAGTTCAACTGGAAACACCAACCCAGAATGTCAAGCTGACCGAAACTGCGAACCCTGTGCCACCCTGAGCCCTGTGCGATGTTGTGGATGAGACGAAGTAGGCGCTTAGAGATGGGAGGTGAATAAAATATTATAAACTGAAAACCTGTCTAGAAAAGCAGCTGGGCAGTTAACAATCTTAGCTGTACAAATACTCAAACACGTTGATCCAATTCACTCGGAGGAAACTCTCAGAAATAGAGACCTCGTCCCCACCAGGTCTGACTAGATACATTGCCCCGCAGTTCGGTCGGTAGCTTAGGGCCGCACCCAGCTGTGAGCCAGAGAAACCTGACAGAGGCCTGAGCGAGGAGGAGCAGCTTTGCTTTGACACCCAAAGATGGTGCAGCTGTCTCCTTTGTGCTCCCCTCACGGCTTTGGTTTCCTGTCTACACTTCACACGGGGTGGAGTGAAGAAGAAAGGCAGAGACTCTTGCTCGCCTGCCCGCCGTCCGATGGTCCACCCATCCGTCGGTGTCACACACCACTTCGGTGGGCCCACTCCCGCGTGCAGCCCTTTGCTCTCTAGGAGTCACCAGAAGCTGGGGAGGGGAGGGATCTTCCATGAGGCCAGAAGCGGTGTTCGGCAAGGTGGCTCTCAAGAGGTCTGTGGGGAATGTCTCGTCGAGTGGATTTGGGGAGGTGTTTAGGCCTCTGTGACAGAAGGTGGATGGTGCCGCTGAGACGTCTGTGTTGAGTGGAAGCCTGGCGGCCACTTTTGTGTCTCTTCCTTGTACTCGGTGGTCGGGGTGACAGGGGATGAAATGTGGCCTCAGTGACAGAGACGGAATCCCGTGAGGTCCGCCTGCTCTGTTTAAAAGTACCCACCCTGGAGACACTGTATTTATCTTTGGCAGACAACAATGGCATCTAAATGATAGTTCCACTACATTGACTATAGATGCAGCCAAACATTTAAAAATGTTTATGGGTCAAGCAGTGTCTTCTTAGGGACTCAGATTTCCTGCCCACTCGACCAGAGGAATATCTTTAAATTATAAACAGCTAAATCTCCATATTCATGAAGGATTTCACCTTTTAAAATGACCTGAACCTACAAGAAAAGCCTCTGGGTGGAAGGAAGGGAGAAGCGATGTAGAATGGGTTTTGTGAGGGAAAGCTGGGCATGTTTTCCCTGTCCCTAGTGGGAAAGGGGGCGGGAAGGTGTTAGTACAATCAGGAAAGGAGACTTGTCCAGATATCCTACGACTCCATTCAATTTCAACTTTACAGCAAATTCTTCTTAGTGGGATTTTTCTACAGTTGACACCAGAGGCCATCTAAAGCCTCTGTTAAGTGGGGATTTACAAAATAAACTACTCGGACTCTCCAGTCTGCTACAAGGCCACCAGGGGAAAAAAAGAGAAATAGCTCTGGCCCCACTTGGACATGCAGTATGTGCTAGGTTGCTTAGCGTTACAAAAAACACCAGAATTACAGGATGAGCTTTTCTTCCCTTTCACTTGGTGCAAATCTCAATCATCTGAGCACCAGTGATTTCCTGTCTTTTGGAGAAGAGTGAATTTATAGAGCTGGTGTAGAATGCATAAAGGAGAAATTATAGACCCGGTACACAAAATTAACCCTCCCTTTACATTGTGATGAAGTTGTCACACACCACAAAAAGACTGGGGGCCAAATTCACAACTGTCAAGGACATGATGTTAACTCATGCAAGGAGAGAAGACGGGTTGTTTGACTTTGAGATTGCATGTATACTAGCCGTGATCAATTACCAGTCGGTTCGCAAGCCAGGAGAGCCAGCAAAGAGGAGGCCCTTGTTCCTGGCACAGCTACTGAGTACTTTGGTAATTAGCATAACAGTGTGAGAGGTGAGTTCTCATTGGTGAAGTCCGTGGTATTCAAAATATGTGACTGGTTAGAATAGGCAAGACCCTTCCGCTAGAACTAGGCAGTATCTAGGGAGGTTTAGAACTGCTCGAGGGGGAAGAGCTGCTATTAACTGCTTTGGGTTCTCTTAGAAGTAAACCCAGAAAAGGGTTGAGGAGGGGTGAGGAACAGAGAGGAGGGTGAGGGGTATACACGGTGGGAATTGTCTACTAAGCCAGTTACTACCCTGAGTGACTAGAACTTACTTTTGTGGGAGAATTCTGGAAATGATTTTAAATATACACTTCAGAATTTCCCTAGTGCAGCGGAGGAAGCAGAAGTATTTGTCCCGCCACCACTGGTTCAATCTCAGTCACCAGAACCTTGGTAAAATGGCAGCCAGATTCAGGGGCTGGAATTCCAGCCGGCTGGCTGAAGTGCTGAGAGGGCATGGGTGGAGCAGCACGAGTGTCTGCCCCATCCTCTCTCCAAGCACAATGGTCCTGCACCCACTACAAACTTGGAGGGCTGTGCTTCTTACTGATAATATAGGAGGATGGTAATGACCCTCACCCTTGGAAACTGCAGAGTTTGGTTAACAATATGGCTAACTCTGTGCCATCTGGGATGTTCCTCCTACACATACATTTCTTTTATCTCAGGAAGCGCACCCCCACAATCGTTAGGAAGGTGCCCTGCCGTGGTGCTGCACACACCTACCTGCACGGTGTAGCTTCCCAGGGTGGTAGCCCGCTTGAACCGCCGGCCTTGTTGCTGTGACATCATGAACAGCTGGGCGAGGCGTTGCTCCATGACCCGGGCAAAGCTCTGGTTGTGAAGGCCCACGAGCGAGTTGTCCACACCCTGCAGCACTGGGGGCACAGAAGGCACAAGGCACAAAGGGTGCTCAGTGGCCAGACTCCTTTCTGACCCAGTGACCACAACTACCACCTGCCCTGTGGGCCACCGAGGGCCCCTGCCCTGCCTCCTGTTCAGGCCTGGAGATCAGCTCACTTCACCTTCGCAGCAGCTCAGGAGTTAGGAATCTTCATCCATGGGTCCTACTTGCTGAAAAGTATAAGTGACTTATCTAAGAGTCGGGGGTCATCCTGGCCCTGTAACTCCAGATCTAGCTGCTTTCCTCCATGGGCTGTGACCTCTCCAATACTGCTACACCAAACTCGAAGTTTCTTGAAGATGATATATACTGCTGAGAGTCCACATGGGAACATGGCAGAACTGCGGGAACAGTAAACTGGCTGGTTCCCACTCCAAGGAGTGCCTGAGAGTCGCTGCCCTGATTTACTTTTCTTTCTCAACAGCTTTGCAGAGGAAGCTCAGCTATGTCCTGCACCTTGGTGTCTTACGGCTCAGGAAACTGTTCTGTTCAGGACGCTCAGCTCTCCCTCCTCTGTGTAATTCTTTGGGTGCTCACTCCTAAAGTCTCCCAGGGTCCTCCCAACCCCCTCCCACTGAAGAGCAGCAGCAGCATAATGGATAATAGGCTTGTTCTTGGCTTGGGCCCTCGGCAGCGATGGGCTTTTGGTAAACCATTACCCACCTCTGAGAGCTGGCGCTTCTCTGTTAAAAGAAAGTAAGACAATGAATATCAGAGCAGACATTTCCAATGGGCTCCAGGGTATCGAGCAGCTCAGCACTATGCCTAGAGTGTGGAATGTAAACATTCCTCTCTTTTCCATCCCTCATCCACTCCGAAGCTTTGGAGAATCTGGAGTCAACATTAAGGCATTGATGTTGGAGCTTCAGGCCAGGGCTGGCACATGAAGCATGGTCTAAAGAGCTCTCAGGCCACCCTTGGATCACCATGGCCACTTTCTATGGGGGAAGGCATCTGTTGCTACTCAAAATCTAGTGCTCACTCCTTATGCCATGGAGTCAGATCCAAAATTTTAAGTGCTAAAAACAACAATCATTTTCTTCAAGACAGCAAATCTTACAGAAGTGAGAATGCAAAAAAAAAAAAAAGAGTTTGCTCTACCACAGTCCAGCCAGGGATCCCCAGTGCTGTCCCTCCAGAGGGATGGAAACTGCCTGTGTGTAAAGTGCGCTGGCTTTATGGCATTCAGGGCTGCGGGGCACTGCCCATAACCACACTGGTGATCACACTCAACACAGCACCAGATCAGGCAGCCAGAGACAACGAGATGAAGAATGATGTGGCAACAGACCGAGAGAAGTAAAACCCACAGCTGGGTCTTCAGAATTACTTCTTTGAAACTGTAAATGACAAATAATCCCCCTGGAGGATGTAAGGCATCTCTCTTTCTAGGTCCCTTGTGAGAGATTCCTTGCTCATCTGTCAGCTGACATCCTTGCAAACAAAGACAAAGTATTGCTGCTTTATTCCCACTGTGTCATGGCCCTTGGTGGGACATTCCTGTCTCCCCAGTATCTGGAAGAATAGAAAAGCGCCCGTGATCTACTTGCTCTGTGATACCTACTTATAATAAAATCACAGACAAGCTGTTGAAGTGTGTTATATCTAAATTGGCTTCTGCTGATCAGTGGATGAGACAGAGGGGACAGGACAGTCAAGGGGTGGCCTCTCACAGGACCCTCAGCTGTGACTCAAAGGCAGATATGATAGAAAGGCAATAGTCACCTACAATCCTACCTATTCAGACTGAGCAGGAAGAGTCAAACCCGAGAGGTTTAGTAAATCCCTGTCTCAAAACGAAAGCTGGAAAGGGCTTGGGATAAAGCTCAGTGGGGGAGCACCTCTGGGCTCCATCCCCAGTACCAATCAATCAATCAATCAATCAGAAAGAAGTAATGCTCATAAGCTCCTATGTGGTAAAGAAGTCCTGGAAAGAGAAAATGCTGCACATATTGTGTAGTGCTATGAATATTTCTTACATCAATGAATTATGCAATAAGTTGGCTAAAATGAAGACTTTTTTTTGGTATTCAACATTGAACTCAGGATCCTATACTTGTAAGGCAGGCACCCGAACAATGGAGCTAAATCCCCATCACCTAAATGGTAAATTTATACTGTGTATTTTACAATCAAACTTATTTTTTAAAAATATGCCTCTGGCAAAGGTAGGAGGGCCAGGCACGCCCAGAATATAGGAATCAATGCTTCGTGATCCTGGCACAATGCCTCACAAGTCTTTGCAAGGAAAGCAGGAAGCAGTTCCTTCCCAGAAAGCCACGGGGCAGAGCTGGAGATTAGAAGCATGGCCCAGAGTTGGGCCGTGGTCCCTCTTTCATGGGCATCCTTGGGTAAGTCACTTAGTTTCTCTGGGCCTCAGTTTCTTATTTGAACATTATTGGCTCCCACTATGATGTCCTTTGAAAAGAACGGACCATTTAAAAAAAAATAAAAAAAGCTTTGGGCACGTGAAAGGAAGTTAGTATGATGGCAAATGTCCGTCAAACTAGTGTTTGGGATGCTGACTCAGGCGAATCCCAGTGAGTTCAAGGCCAGTCTACATAGCAAGACCCTGTTTCAAAAACACTAAAAACCTGGCACCACTGCTATGGTCACAGCGGGACCCTCCTTTGCTAGACACATTCCTACCAGAGGAAAACGTAACATGGAGAATATGGAACTGCATCCTGGCATGTGCTTCCTTCCCTTCCCTGGAGATTTGTGGAAGGCTGGTCTCCACGGCCCTGTCTGCCCACCCCACTCAGAAGGCATCTGAGAAGGGGGTGCACCCACATCTCTCACAGTGACAGAGTCACAGACCACAGTGTGAGCCATGGTCCTCAGCCACCCTCAGCAACGCCGGCCTGAAGAAGATGCCATGTCCCAGCTCTGTCCAGAACTGGGATGATTTTATATTATTTCTGTCTTACTCCTCCTTCGCTTACAATAACACTGGGCTTCCCATTTCATAGGATCAGGACTGTTCCAGCCTACTGCAGCCTAGCTAAACTATCCTCTGTGGGGTTGAAGCCCACACATTCAGAGCTGGATAATTTCACGCTCAGCTCAAAACTCTCCCTGATTTAAAGGTCAGAATGTGAAGCTCACAGTCCTGCGTGAGCTGCTCAAGGACACTTGGAGTGGACAACCACAGAGCTGAGAACAGGAAATCCATACATGACTGGGTCTGGGATGTTTTGTCTCTGGAGAATGGAATAAAGAAAGAGCCCAAGACTGGGTTCTTCTGTTTGGTCAGCAACGCTGAGGATGGATATTTCTATCTTGCTTTATATACACAAATGCAACTACAGGTCCTAAAAGACAGGAACCTCCGGGTTCTCTGTAAAGCAAACTCCAGCTGGGCATGGTGGTGCACAGATGCAATCCCAGCACTCGAAGAGGCTGAGGCAGGAAGAGTGTAAGCTGTAGCCTGGGAAACCTGACAACTTAATGAGACACTGTCCCAAAACAAAAATTAAAACTGGGCGAGGGATGTAGCTCAGTACAAAGGCTCTGACTTCAATCCCAGTAGAACAAAAAAGAGGGGAAGTGGGGGCACAGAGCTCACCCCAAATCAGTGATTTTTCATTGAGGGATCCATCCTTAAGGAGGATAAATGTACAGTGGACAACAAAAAAAAAGATACTCTACATTTAGTTGGAAAACAGATAACACTTGGAGTTTAAAATAAAAACTATAGAAAAAGAAATTGCCCCAAGTCCTCTTAAACAGAAGATGGAGATTCGAACAGCTGTCAGGGAGTAGAGGCTTCATGAAGAGCTGTCTCACCTCTCAGCTCGCATCTCCAGCCCCTCTGTGGACAACGGGGTAGCTGGTGGAGGTTGCCCACACATTAGGCAGTGGCCGTGAGCCCAGGTGAAGGTGCATGAGGACCCTGAGCCTGGTTCCAGCCTGTCCCGAGTGCTAACAGATTGATCCCAGCAGGGCAACACTGCAGAGGGGCCACTCCGCTCTGACCTCCAGCTGCAGACACAGTGCAAGGTTATATAAATGAGTCGGAGGCGGGGTGGGAGGCCCAGGGGAGCCCTGAAAACAGGACAACGTGCAGAGCTTTCTCTTAGGGTGATCTCACAAAAATGGAGGCAGGGGAGTGGGCAGGGCACTAGGAAATCAGGGGCGACGGCACAGCGGCTGTCAGGGACAGCTTGTCTTTAAAAGCAAGTGCAATGCACGAATGTAAACTTCACAGTTCAAATGGGGAGAAGTATCTGCCGGTGAAGAAGCTCCATTCCTTGAGGAAGAAACATGACTTTTGATGTTACATAACCCGCTACCTGCAAAACGGTGTTGCCGGGTTAGCACTGCCTCTCTGCTGGGCATAAACCTGAGTAGGCTGGTTTATGATTTTTGTTTAAAAATGCATTTCTTTAGTTTGCTTTTTTAGCAGGTAAAATAATCTCTGTGTATCAAGGGCTCTGCAGGGGAGGGAAAATTTTAATTTTCTATAATTTAGCAGAGATTCTCTTTGGACAGCAAGGGAGGGAAGGATAGGGCAGGGAAGAAGGGAATTTGAGACCCCCTTGCTTACTCAGGCGCACCTTCCTCGCCTGGAGGACCTCCTTCCCCACTTGTGACAGGCTGTGTTGAAGCTCTGACCCTCCTATTCCTCAGAATGTGACTGTATTTGGAGGTTGCCCACACATTAGGCAGTGGTCTGTGAGTGGGTGGAGAAGTTAAAATGAGGGCATGAGCGTGGGCTCTGACCAACATGTCTGCTGTCCTCATGGGAGCAGGAAATAAGGCCCCAACAGGCCCATAGGGAAGACCAGGGGAGGACTCCCTCCAAGCCCAGAAGAGGAGCCCAGAGAAAACCATCTCTAGACAATTCCCTTTCACATCCCACCACAGCTGTAACGAGGTAACCTTCTCTTCTCCCTGGTTGCTTTTCCTCCTACAAACACCTGTCTTCTCCTTTCACACTTAATCCTTGTTTTTCTCAATCTCAGAGCCACTGTCTGGCTTTTAAAAAATATAAACAGAACATTTTTGTTGTTTCATGAAGTTCAGCTGCAAAATGTCAAGGAAAAAAAGTAAACACCACCCAAACTCCGTCGTTCTTACAACACCCTCGCCACCAGAACTCACTGGGAATAGCGTGGTGTGGGACTCGAGCTCGGCGGACAGAGACGTGGGCAGACAGTGTTCCCCGGGGCGGCACTGAGTTTCTGCAGGACAGTGCAGAGAGACCTGCCATTTGGAAATACAATCCTTTACAGGTCGGTGCTGTCCTTCTTAGTATAGGTCCACTTTTTGTAAGAGGAGGTAAAATAAAATAAAATAAAAGGGCTAGGGTTGTAGCTTAGTTCAAAGGCCCTGCATTCAATCCTTAAACTCTTAAAAATTGTTTATTTAATAATCATCTTCAATGTGATTTCTTTTCTTAGCTGATTCCATTCACTTCTAGTCCTATACGAAGAATTCCTTGACTTATAAGACAGACCAAAGAAAAGTGTCCTTGTGTCCCCGAAAGGCACACAATTTTAAATAAAGCAAACTGCTTATAAAGGGGAAGAAAATAAGAGATTACCTGTAATTACCCAATAGTCTCTGGTTGTTTCTGATATATCAAGATTGGGATATTCCAGGGCTAGAAGAAACAAGAAACACATCAAATTACTTTTATAGGTTTTATGTGTACATATTATTATTTCCTGGAACACAGAATTGACAACCTTTGGAACAATGAATCCTGCTGTGTCATTCCTGGGAACTCGCTGAGATAAGGTCAAACTATCTTGCTATTCAAAAAACTGAAACATCTTCCAAGGTTAACCTTCCGAGGAAGGACTTTTAGGGTCCGCGGGTTTCTACTCTTTCAGGTTTTCCATGCAAACCCTCTTCAACAGAAAGAACCTCATTATCAAAACCTACATTTGCAACCTGTCTAAACTGGAGCTTTGTCTCCAAAAATTATCCAACCATCGCGAAAGTCATTAGGAATGATTAACTCAATGACAATGGAGTTTTCCAATGTCAAGTGCTGAACTTTAGCAGCCAAATGCTTGTACAAAATGTCTCCTTTCCTTTTTGCAAGGATGGTGAGTATAGAGACAACACATGCAAAGGATTTGGGATGGTGGCTGGGATATAGTTAGTGCTCAGTAAATCTTAGCTATGGTTATCAACAGACTATCACAAGAGCAAAAAAATAAATTCTGCCCATACTCCCATGGGACATAGTACCATTATTTTATGCCATCATGTTTTTCACAATTATCTTTCCTTACTCAATGGAAGTATTCAAAAAAATTCTCAGGGGTTTATATGTGCTAATTATTCATATTGTCTCACCTATTTATAGCGTCAGAAACAATCATAGAAGGAAATTATGAAGCAATTTTGCAAGAGTGTGCTTTTAAAAAGTCTGTAAAATGTCAGATTGATTAAATTTAGGAATATAAACCTTTGCTTCCTTTGGCTACAAGTAAGTACTGGGGACAAAAAGTAGGCTGCATTATCTTGGAAATCTATGCCTGCTGCATGGCAATGAGGCTTACGTAACTGAAGCATTAGAGGGAGATGAGGAGGCTGCAGACTCTGCAGACTTCATCAGGCAAAGTCACAATCCCGACTCCAAATGGGTTGCATTATGGTGTCTATAGACAGGGCAGGTCCGGAGGGTCCGGGAACACTAGCTGATGGCAGGCGTGGCAGAAGACCACAGCAACCTAGATTGTGCCCAAGGACAGATGCCCTCACAGGCAGCACTGTAGGCGCCACAGGTGGACTGCTGGGGTTCCCAGCTCCCCTGTCCCGCGGGCCATGGCAGAGTGGGTACCTTGTGAACCCTGAGTCTTCTCGGTTGGCACCCACCCTGAAGTTACCTATGAGTGCTTTCTTACAACGTGTGATATACTCTTCATCGGTTCCAGCTCCAGTGAACACATTCTTCGGCGGTTACTTTATTATAACAGCAGTAGTACGTGGCTTAGGACAACAGAGTTCTGCTTTGCCCCGTGGACATACTCACGTTCGGCGATGGTGAGCGGCGGGTAGGTGAGGTAGAATCCCACCAGCTCAGCAGAGAGCTGGCTGAGGAGGCTGCTGGCCACCGTGCCATTGAGGAACATGCTCTGATTGCCCACGACGTACACCAAGGTGACGGTCTGGGAGGCGTTGGCTGTGCTCACGACCTGAATCAGCACAGGAGGCAGAGACATGCCGAGTAAGAGGAAAGTCTGCCTTGCAGAGGCTGTGAGAGGTGAAGTCTAAGCAGAAGTTGAGGGCAGGAAATGGCAGTGGGGAAAACAGCAAGGAAGACACAAGAGTAGCAAACCATCGTTTACTGGTTGCAGGCTAGGTGCTAAGGGCACAGCTTCTCACACTAGGAGGGTGTCTGGCTATGACTTCCTTCTATAGATGGGGAAACCGAGGCCCGGTGTGATGGAAGGATTTGTCCAAGGTCAGATAGTCCTAAGTGACTGGATTTGAACCACGGTCACCAGGCTCTTAACTGCTGGTTTATCTTTGGAGGGGTTTAAGCTGTGCCAAGGAACTTTGACTATTCTGAGAATATAAAACACAGGATAGGAATGTTAAGTTGAAAGAGGGCTCAGCTACCCAGAATACTGAATCAGACTCCCCAGGAATCTTAAGGTTGAAAGAAGCAGCACTGTATGTGCAGTGGACAGACTTGATCATTGACCTTATCATAGGCAGGGAAATGGACCTGATGATAAAAAGGAATTTAGAAATACAAGTGTGTTTTCTGGAGAGAAGTTACATTTCCTTGTGGGCTAGTAATTCGGTATAGAACATGTTTTTAAAAATCCTCTGAAGTGACGTGGTTTTCTTCTCATGTTCTGTCTAGTTGATGGCCACGGGCTCCTTTTCCCCTTTGAAATCAGGAACTGTGACACTTTCCAATAATGTGATCTTTCTTGGTGTCTATGTCTGCAAGATCCAGATATGGCACTGGAGGTCCAAGGAAAGCCAATCTCTGGATTCTTACAGATAGGACACAAGAAAGGCACGCAGGTTCCACAAAACTATAAGCAGAAAGGATAAGACAAATCTGGAAGTTCCCAGACCACTAAATGGAAGTAAGGATAATGCCAGTCCAGAGCAAAGCAAATGAAGAGAAGAAGATAAAACTTCATAGAAAAATCATTGAGGCACCTGGATCCAGCTATACCTAAAGCAAATAAGCTGTGAGCTTTTCAGTTGTAGAAGCCAATCGTATCCTCTTTTTTGTTTACTCCTTGTAAGCTTGGAATCTGTTGCAACCAATAGAGTTCTGAGATAGCTGTAAACCAGCCCCTTATATATCAAATTTGTTGTTTAAGTCACTTTCTCAAGAATTCTCTGAATGAATGGATTACATAGTCTGATTCCACAGAAGATTCAAAGTGCTTTTGATACTTAATGAAAATTATATTATTTTTATTTCCATATTATATACATAGAAATGAAAAGTTATTCACTATAAAGCCAGTCCTAAAAAAAGACAGAAGACCAGTGGTATGGTTAACATGTAGCTATCTGTGTATGATAGAGGCCAAAGGGGCTGCTAAATCCAAGTAACACATTCTGGGCTTCCTGTCAGTGAAGGCTAAAAATGAAATAGGGTCAATAAAATAATTCATCCAATTAGCTATAATTTCAAGAGCTTCCAAAATGGTCAAAAGCATCTGAAATCTATTTAGACATGATGTTCAAATCACTTGTTGTAGTCTTCTCCAAAGAAGGTCTGTTACTTGATCAACAAAGTTTTCTCTCCTGGTCTAACACTCGTATGCAAAAAGAGGCTTCTTAAGGCCAAGGGCAGCTTATTTCCCTGGGTATCCCTCTTACTGCCTGATAATAGCAGACACTGTGCTTCCTGAATACAATTAAAATAGGTTCTGTTCCAAGATCAAACCAGGCTCACACACCTGAGAGGAATCCAGATTCTGTCAGGATTTAAAAAAAAAAAAAAAGATTTCCCCCAAGAGAGATGACTCACTCTCCTTACATAAATCTGAAGTCTGTGACACATTTTTAGATCTTAGTCTAATGTGAAGCAAATCCTAATGTGATACTTCCCTCTATACTTGAGGTAAGTCTAGGAAAAGAAAGCTGCTCATTCAAATTAAATTGCATGCTTTCGACATCATATTGGCTTTGCTGATAATTCACTTATGCTAAATGTCAATTTCAGAAGCACTGGGTCTAATTGCGAGGGCTTTAGTGCAGTAGTCAAAACAGAGACACTAAACAGCAGAGTTAATTGGAGAAATTTAGGGGCTAAGCAAATACAATTAAAAAGCATTTGTCCTTGGTGGAATAATATCTACATAACTGCAAAAAGTGGGTCTGAGAAAGGCTGTTGGAGGTGTATTGTCCAGATAACTAAACTATATGGAGCACCAGGGGTCAGATTTCTCTGGGAAAGAGCTCATGTGTTTTCCAGAAGAACCTGGAGGACCCTCTTTCTGTGTAACATCGATGGGAAGTTTAGGGGGAGAGAAGGATGGACTTTGGACTCAAGTCCTTCTTTTCCAACTATGTGACCTTCTAAAAGTTGTATGAGCTCTCTGTCATTTCTGTCTTGAAAATGGGGGTAAAAATATATCAGAAGGTTGTCTTCAGTCTTATGTAGTGAAATATTTGCAAAATACCCAGCACAATTCCTGCATATAGTAAGCCCTTGACATACAGTGTGTGTGTGTGTGTATGTGTGTGTGTGTGTGTGTGTGTGTGTGTGTGTGATGATAGTTCATGTGGATAAACGGAATTAGCCCAGTGCAAATCTTGATGAGTTAGCTATTTAAAACTGACTGATTCATTCTTTGTATGTGATCTATTTGGTATATTTATTAGTAGGTTCTAGTTTAATTTTTAAAAATAATAAGTGTTTTATAACGGTTCAAGGAAGCATCACATGAGAAAATAAATATAAAGCCCTAAACCATAGCAGGGGTACAGCATCCCTCCTGTCACTGGAAAATCCCAGACACCCTTCCCAGTGCCATGACTTTGGGCACTATGTTATCTGCCCAAAGCACAAGGCAGTCTCGAAACAGGGTGTGGGGAGCAAATCACTTCTCACCAACATGGCGTGGTGGCTGCTGGTTAACTGCTCATCCCAAAGACCCCTCCTCCCTACCTGAACCTTCAGGTTGCTTCTGGTGTTGAGGACTTTTCTCTCTGCATCCTGAAATGCCTTCTGCAGCCTCTGCTCCATTGTCTGAGCAAATTTACAGGACTGTATGTTGTCTGATTGGCTCACAAACTGTAGCACTAGAACGAGAATCATATAAAGCATTTGCCAACACTCTACGGTCTTAGTTCCATAGACTGAATAACAGTTTTGATACAAAGCAGCATGACTAGGTTAAAGAAATTAGGTTTAGGCACATAAACAATAAGGCCAGACAAAGTTTGATTATAGGTTTGAAAGTCACTGTTAAAAGGACTGATATCAGAGGAGAAATCAAAACCATGACCCAACTGAGATTCCCGCCAATGCAGAAGATGTGATTATATTCAGTCGAAACACACAGACATCTGCTCAAAGACTGACAAGTAATAACTTAAGAGAGACCCTGCCTTCTATTTTTTCTGGAAGACAAGTCAGTTGGCCTCCATGACTAAGGTGATTGCATGTTTCAATCTCCATGGTTTTTCTATTCTATGGTTTACAAACTCTGCAAATTAGAAATCACTAGGGAGATTAAGAGAAAAAAAAGACTCCAAGGCATAAGCATTGAGGTTTGAACTCAGGGATGTCTGGACCTTCTGCTTTGAATCACAGATTTTATGGATGCTTGACTCTTATTAGCCTCTTCTTCAGGGGGAAAATACAGTACTAAGTGTTCATATGCCCTAATGATATAAACTGGGAAGAAAAAGCTCTGTGACAGAACATTAATAGTAAATTCAGAGTCAGAGATGTTTAGGCTGAAGTTCAGGGCCTTAGACGTTTGATTAGTGGGGCCCTTGGAAGGAGTAACACAAGGACTTAAAATGTGACACAGCGACAAGCAGTGGACTTTATAAGCAGGTACCATGCGGTATTGCCCAGACTCCACGGTGCACAGGAACCTTTTCCTCCTGAGTTACTTGCCTGTTTTCAGCTGGAAGTAGCCTGCAGGGTGGGGCTTCCATGGAGAGGCAAGGACTGCTACGGACTGTAGGTTTGGGGTGTGCTGCTTCAGATCTGCAGTGACGTTGCTCACTCCGTAAACCCCCAGCATTTCCATCACAACAGCAGGCAAGTACACCAGCCTCCCTTTGGTAGCATAATAACCAACGGAGACATTGTGAGAATGTTCCAGAATGTCCACCTACAAAACAAATGGACCCAATAACTCATTGTTTAATTCCACAATACTTTAAATTCTTCTAAGTGTTTCTTAGATTCACAACTGCTATTTATTAAGGCTGGGGAATAGGATGTTCTTGTTTAACAAATATTGTAACAATCCTTTAAAGCATTATGCAGATTGGTTGATTTCAAAAAGATCATAATGCAACAAAATAAAATTTGCATCAAATTTACCTGGACTGAAATTAAACCTGTGTTTTTTGCATTCATTAAGGGTCATAGCATAATCCTATGAACAGTAATTATCAGAAAAAAGTCAGAGAGGAGTCTACAGAGAGGAGAAGAAGAATGGAATGCTGGGAAAATAGCTTTATTATATTTCTCATCATTTATGAGAATTAAAAGGCAGAAATGATAAATTAAGTGGGACACCTTCAGGGAATGGACTGAGAAGTTACTGAGTGAATTCCTCTTTGGAAGTAGGAAGACTTTGAGACTTCAAATTTATCTTATGTTACTTTCTTGGTAGGTCATTGGTTCTGTTTGCTGTTTTCATTTTATATAATTCATTCCACTCATTCTAATTACTATAGAATTAGCATTTGTAAAAAACAGAAAAGATAATAATTATCTCTAATGTTACTACTACCACCATGATACAATTACAGAACAACTTCCAAGTGTATCACCTGTTATTTTTAAGAATACATTCTTTGTATATATGTATGTACACATTACCGGACATATAGAAATATAAATATGTGCACATATATTACATATACATACATATATTCATGTGTGATAGATAGTACTTTGTAACTTCTTTTTTGAATACTCATTTTTATTCTTTTATTTGTACATTTGCAGCACATTATGATTATAATTATAAAGTTGGTACATGTACATAACACATCTTAATTCTTTTTTCCTTTTTTTTAAAATCTCTCCTCCTTTCCCTACATCTTTGATCCTTTTACTATAACCTCTTTTTTTTTTTTTTTTGCCATGGTAGGGATGGAAGCCAGGGCCAGGGCCATGGATACGCTGGGCTCTACAACTGAGATATATCCTGAGCTCCCATTTAAAAAACATTGTGGTACAATACACATCCACATACAATTTACCATCTTAATAGTACACCTGAAAGTGTATTGTTTAGTGGTATTTAAAAAGATACATAAGACAAAAACCTGTACCACCCTTCACAAGTAGAATTTTTTATCTTGTAAAACTGGACCTCTCCATGCAGGTATTTTTGGAAGCCACTCCCCCTTTCTCCCTATCTTTTTTGGGAGTAGGGGGTAGGAGGATAGCTTAGGAGTAGAACACTTGCCTGGCATGTGTAAGACAGTGGGATTGATCCCCAGCGCCAAGAATCAAAGTCGTGGATTTTCCAAGGAAACCAAGATGACTGATTTAGCAATAGGACCAGTGTGCAGTGGCCCTCCAAGAGCATCCTCCATGGTCCTTTTCGGAGAGTGTAGATGGAACCCGAGTGGGCCATGGACACGGCCCAAAACAATACCAGCTCACCCAGTGCTTCCTTTCCAGGCCTTGTAATGAGCTCAGAGAGCAAGGCTCGGGGTTCGGATACTCTAAGCTCTAACCTCCTGTTTACCTCTAGCTGTTCCTGTTGCTACTGCTTCCCTTCCTCTTCTTCCTCCTTCTTTAACAGAAGGACACCAGGAAACAACATCTAGCTTGAAATTAACAAGCTATTTGATTTTCATTATTCTCAGCTTTACCCCTACCTTTTATTTATGGCCCATAATCTTGCTTTCCATTTACAGTCATCATATCCAACATTCCTTCAAAAAGAAATATGTTTAAAATTTTAAAAGCAAGCCAAGTAGGAAAAAGCAAAGGGCTCACAGTTCCAGGGGACTGTGCTGCAGAGCAGAAAAACCAAAGCTCTAAGGCAGCTGGAGAAAGAAATCGAGGGAAAACTGTACCAGGCGGCTTCACTAAACTAAATGGGAACATCCACATTCTCAACTTCTAAGTCAAGTTCATGGGGCAGAAACCACGGAGCTTCTTATGGAATACATTTCTTTTTATTCTTTCTTCCTTTCCTTTCCTTTTTTTAGAATTGTGAGAGATTGACGGTGACCACAGAAATACATTTGTGCCAAATCGATTTGTAGTCCCTGGTGTGATGGATGGGGAGGAGATGACTAAGGTAAACGCAGCAGAACATCAAAGGAAGCCAGGGAAACATTTTTAAGTGCTGTAAAAGGGAGTCCACTGACTGCCACTTGTGTTTCCTGCTTTAACACTTGGAATCAAACCAAAAGCGTATAAAGCAAAGTCTCCATCACTCGGATAAGCCATCTAAACCAGCCAGTAGTTGTTAAACAGCACTTGGCATTAAAGTATTTGAAGGAAAAAAAAATGTTTACTTCCTTGTCTACTGTTGGCAATTTAAGCAAAACTGTATTCAATTTACAAGTCAAAATAATTTTTAAATGTCCAAAAATACATCCTTACTTACAGTGGTTTCTAGAGAATTCTATGAAAATATTAAATACTCTCCCCAAATGATGGGATACTGGGATGATTTAAAACAATACACCCTCACAACAAAACAAAAATGGACAAAGCAAGTAGTCTCAACTTTCACCTCTAAATATGACCTTTTTTGCCAGCACAACATCTTGGCTATTTACCAAAATGAAGAAAGATCTGACTTCTACTCTGGTACCCGGGAAGGAGGAAAATCATCTAAACATACCCTGGCCCCACATGGATTGTAATTGAGCAAGGAGCTTACGTGAGCTGTCACGTCGGTCTGGTGGAAAGCCTTCCGAAGGGCCTGCGTGAGCCCTCTGGCTACGCTGAGCTTCAAGGATTCACTGCTCTGCATTCTCCTTTGGGTTAGAAAGAGGACTGTGGGGTGAAACAGAAGCACAGCATCAGAGTGAGATGCAAGTCTCATATGCACAAGCCCTCTCTCTTCCCAGCCACAGTCTCCTGCACATCCTGCACAGAGCTGATCAGCAGGGGTCCAGTAGTGAGGGGACAAGCATGGATAGTAGCCTGGCTGGTCTAGCTGGTCCTGCTGAATCATGTGTGTGACCCTCATGCTTGTGCCACTTCATTTTTGACCCATGCTACCTCTGACCTTGAAAGCCAGGCTCTACAGTGTCTATCCCAGGTAGCTCCACAGGCGGTGACATTCCTGCAACCCCATCTGCTATGGTTTAGATCTCAGATTCTCATGTGCAGGAAAGGTGACTGGGTCCAGGGGTGCTGACTTATGACAGGATTCGTCCACAGATGAGTTTAATAGCTGAGCATGCTGTTGGGAGGTGGGGTCTGGCTGGAAGTGGGTCACCGGTGGCCGGGAAAGAGCTATTCTTGTCCCTGGCTCCTCTCTTCATGCTCTGTTTCCTGGCTGCCATGGGGCGAGCACCACTTCCTCTCTCCTCTCCCTCTGCTGTCCTGTTTCTGCCTTGGAGACTGAAACCATGAGCCCAAATAAAACTCTCCTCCTCTAAGTTGCAGGCATTGGATATTTTGTCCCAGTGAGGAGAAAGGGACCAGGATACCATCCACTGACATCCTACTTAGGTGCAGGTCCTGAGTGTGGTGCTACAGGCCAAACCAACCCTCAGACCGGGAGGGGCAGTGCCACCTCACAGGCGGGGATGGAGATGAGGGGTACAGAACAGGCTTTGGTGGTCAAATGTGGCAGTGTTACCAGAAGGAAGCTCAGAAAACTGTCAGAGCTCCGAAGAGGAACGTCTACTCCTGAGCTGGACAAGAGGCTGTGATCAGGGAACTGATTCTCCGTGGGAATCGATGCTTCAAGAGTCCAGAGGATGCCAAGTGTGAGCTAGGCAAGGGAAGGGAAGGGCACCACCCTCCACCTCCCACAGAAGGAACGCCAAGGGCAAAGGTCAGGGGGAGAAGTGGAATCTGTCAGTGCACGTGGTGAGGGTGGTCCTGTACGCAGTGGGCAACGAAAAGAGTGAAGCAAAGCAATGGATTTTAGGTTCCTTTGACCGGAGAACAGACTGGAGAGTGGAGAGAGTTGATGGCAGAGATGGAGGTGGCTGGTGTTCAGCAATGTAGGTGAGCGATGGTAGCAGTGCGCCCTCAGGAAGGGACAGTGTGAACCAGGTCAGAGAGGGGTAACTGGGAGGAAGCAGCAGAAGGAACTGGCTGGTGGTTGGATGGAGTTAGGGTGGGAGGAGGTGCAGAAAAGAGGGGGAAGGATGTTCCTGCACGGCAGGGGCTGGGCGCTGGGCTGTCTGCCTCTCAGGGAGAAGGTGTGGATCTGGAAGGCGAAAGAAGGGGAAATGGAAAACCAGATGGCATCATTTCTTGTGAAATCGAAAGAGACACTGTATTTTCTGCTCTGCCTAGTTTCACAATTTCCCATTTTAGACTAGGATATGTCTTAAGATGTAATTTCATCTCATTCTTTGTGGGGTGAGGAGGAAGGCGGGATGCGAGCATTCAACACTGGCATGCTCTTTCAAATAATTTGCCTAATGCTTTTTACAGCAAGCACTACCACACTAGTAAAAGCACCCTGTATATTTCAGGCCTGCCTGGCTTCCACTAGAGATTAGGAGTAAAACGACAGCACCCTGCTTAGCTCCTGGTTCCCGTGCCACATGCCCATATATTCTTTTATGAAAGTCTCCTTTTTGACATCAAAGGGAATCTGGGTCTCTCATCTCGGTGCCATAGCTGTCCTTTTAGTATCTGCTGATTAAGAAGATGCATGACAAAAAGCCTGTCTGAATTCTGTACCATATTCTATGATTTTACATTAAGCGAGTCACATTTTTTATTCATCTGAGATATGACTGATCAAAAACATGGTAATCACTTGGCATTCACAGACCTAGAAGAACCGTGGTCTCCTCCAATCCTGACATCCAGACTGAATGTACGCCTAGAATCTGTGTCACCTCATGTTACTGCTCTCCTCTGACTTGATAAAGACCAAAGTTTGCTCAGTCCAGGCAGACTGGATTATTTGGGGCTGGATTATTCTTTGTCTTTGAGGGTTGTACTGTATATTGGTGACTGTTTAGCAGCACCCTGGCAAATCCCACCAGTACCCCCTTCCCCAAGTGTGACAACCCCGAGGGTCTCCCAAGGGTGAGGAGCAAGATCATGCCTGACTGAGAACCACCTAAAAGAGAGATCATCAGCTGTGTCTCTGGGACCAGGTTTGCTGCTTTCAAGTCACATCAGGACGGCGGCCTCTCACCTGTCTTCACCAGAAGCTTACTGGACATCTGACACTCCAGGCCGGATGCCATTCTGCCAGTTGTGACCACTGCAGTGGATGCAGCAGGGAGAACCGCATCAGTGTTTTCAGCCTGCAGAGGCGGTAAGCGGGTGGCCCTCACGGACGCGGAAATGGACGTCAGTGCTGCTGTGATTGTCAGGGGGCGAGGGGTGGATGCTCTGGGTGTCTCTGGCCTGGTGGGGTTTGGAAGGCCGGTGTGCATGGCTTGTGGTTTCCTGGGGAGGTTCGTTGTGGACAACAGGCCAGAGGCAGTGCCTGTGTTTCCTTGCAGGGCCGCGTGTGTACTCATGGTGTGCGCTGTTCGGGCAAACATATAAGTTGGCGTGAACGGGAAGGCAGTGTGGGTCGCCCCTGAGGTCACCTTTGGGTCAGCTTCTGTCTTGTGGGTAACATTTCTAGCTAGAGCAGTGGTCAGACTGCTCTTGGCTAAGCCACTGCTGCTGGTGCCCTTGGCAACCAGGGCTGCAGACAGCGCTGGTGGACTCGATTTCCTCAGAAGCAACATGGCAGCAGCTGCTGCGGTCGGGTCTGCCTTGGTAGACACTGAGGAGTCCACTGTAAAGAGAGAAAAGGCAAAGCTTGTCATTGGCCCAGAAGGCACACATCCCTTGTCCTGGTGACGAATGGATGTGACATATGAGTCTGTTAGCCTGAAAAGCCTCCGCACTCTGGGCTTGCAGTGGGAGAACTTGGGAATACGACTTTAGCCTCATTACATCACTTAACTGCAATGGGAATGTCACTTATAACAAAGCTCTGATTGATAATAAGGACACACATTTCTGAATACTTTCAAAACAATGAAGTGGGCAGCAGACCTAGGCCACGTCTATCGGGGCTGTTAACTCACTCCTGAAAGCTGGATGTCTGTGTTGAGCTTGAGGATGCTTTGGCCATGAAAGCAGTCATACCTGTTTGGGGGGTACCAGGAAACAAACTATCTGGATTAGTGGCTGCACCTGTCCATTTCTTGGGGTGCTGAGAAGCTCGCAGCACTCTGGAGGGAGTCCTGGGAGAGGCACTGGTCGATCTAGGAGATTCAGCAGCAGAGTGATATCCCAGGATGTTCTGGAATGGTGTGGAAGCATTCATCCCATGTGAAAGATAGATGTCACTGGACATTCGGGGATCTGTGTCTGTTCCATCCGAAAGCATTTCTTGCAAACTAACTGTAGAAGACAACCTGAACCAGGTTAGCCAAAGAGGATGAGTTGGCTGGGCAGGCAGCCGTAAGTGGGGTTGTGGCACAGAATGTTGATTTGTGGCTGGGTAATATTCAACCTTCTCTGTCTGGAAAACTCTGGGATGGCTGCTATGGCTAGTGGGCCAGTCTGTATGGTTACCAACCATGGTCACATCTGACTGCCGTACAGCCCGGTGAGTGGCTGGGCCTAGGACGAGACCCTGAATGTTAAAGCCTTCTTTAGCCACTGGCTGCCCAATCGTATCTTTGAAATCCTGAGGTTTCACTATACTTGCAGCTGATGTTAAACCACCGAAGAGAGGAGTTGAAGCTGAACGAGGTTCCCAACTTGTGGAGTTAATTGTGTGACGATTTAAATCATAATTTGTTTGCTGCTGCAAGCCAGATAATGTCGCCTGTATGGAAAGGGGTCCAGTTTTGGCTGAAATAGAACTCCAGAAAACATCTGTGGTTGTTGGCTTGCTCGTGTCTTCCATTGTTGAGAAATCAGAGACCACAGAGGAGGAGGGAAGCGCTGTCACCTGTTTGGAAGCTGAAACTGGCACCTCAGCGTGGCCCACAGCAGCTGCGGAAGACTCTGGTTTGGTGCTGGAAAAGCCAGGAGAGGGGGAAGCCAGCAGGGTGGTTTGAATGGCAGGCACGGAAGGCGGAGGGGGTGCTGATAAAAGGAAGTTTGCTCCTGGTGTTGTAGAGATAGGAGAAGGATCAGGACCGGGGATAAAATCAGAAGTGAAGCTGTTTACAGTGTGAAGACTCAAAACTTGTTTCCTTGTAAAGGCCTGGAGAGGAACGGTCACATCTGCCTTTTCACTTCCTCTTAGAAAAACTGTCCGGTTATCCTCCTTCTGCAGGGGAAAGATCTTTGTGGAAAGATGAAATCTGCTCAGTGGGAGGAGGTGTGTGGTCGCAGGAAAAGGGGGTACATCTTTATTTTCTTTTTGAGGAAGGGGCATTTCTGGCATGGAGGATGAAGAGGCAAGATTCTCTCTGGGCTGGAGGACAGAGGAGGGCAGGTCACCTGTCCTGTTCAGCGGCGATGCGGGAGCTGCACCAGAAGGGACGGCTTGCCCTTGACCCGGTGCAGTGAAAGGCAGAGGAGGAGGCACCCGAGAGGAAGGTGTGTGTCCTGCCGAAACCGCAGGCCCTCTGGAATTCTCCGGAGCTGCTGACAAATGCGGTGGGTTAGCGGAGTCATTTGCAGGAGGAGCAGGGGCTAGCTTTCTGCTGGTCATTTCTACAGCCACTGAGCGTGCAGTCTGGAAAAGCGAAGGCACACCCTCCACTGTGCTCTGAGAAGTTGGCAAAGGCACCCCACCGTGCACGTGTTTAGCCCCTGCCACTTGGACTGGCTGGAGGGATGCAGGACTTGAAGCCACTTCCCACACAGTGGCCCATGACGGGGTTCCACCTGGAAGACTTCCAGGTGCTATGGGAGGAGGAGACAGCTGGGCCAGCTCTGCCATGGGACTCAAAACCACAGATGTGGGCAAGCCTGCTGAGTGGGGACCCTCTGCTGGGGATAGCCCAGAGTGCTGCTTTATTGAAGATCCTGCAAAACCTGGATGAGGGACACTTATGAAATCCTGGGCAGTTCTGGATGGAGTGTGGTTCGTTTCAGCAGCAAATGAGCTTACAGCATTAGCTACATTCTGAGCTGAAGAGACGCCAACCGAAGCCATGCGGGGGAGCAAAGGCACTCTGGTGGGCTGCTCTAAAGTGGTGGGATGAGGTGAGTGAGAAGACAATGAAGAGGATGAAGGTGGAAGCAGGAGGCTATCTGACCACAGGGGGCGCTCTGGGAGGGAAGAAGTCCCTACCGGTAGTGGAGATGGGGTCATGGCACTCAGAGTCACCAATGGGACTGCGGACAATGGGGGGAGCATGCTGGTGAGAGGCAAACCTGACATAGCCGCTGCTTCTCTTTCCCCTTGAGGCCTTGGTTGGACCAGGGACTCGGTGGAGTCCTTGGATGGTTCCAGAGAGGCGCTATGTCCACTTCCTTGGTAAAAGGAAGAAGAGAAGTCCCCCTGAGCCCTGGTCTTGAGGTGCATCTTGGGCAGAGGTGTCCGGGCTGACTGCAACAGGCTTGTGTTGTCAAGAGACTGTCCCAGCATACTCCTGATTCCATCTACTGCCAGAGAAGACTTGACTTCTGAGAAAGGCCATGTTGGTGAAATTGGCAACAACTTCCTGTGACGAAGTGACTCTGGGGTCGGGGTGATTCGGAGCTGTAGATTGTCTGTTCCTATGAAACAAAACATCCACAGTGAGGCATGGGTGTCAGGAAGTGCTGTGATGGGCAGGTGCTGAAGCTGACAAATGCTGGCAAAGCCATGGAAGATTTCCACCCATCACAGAAGGCTCCCCTAACAGTTCAAACAACAAATTAAGGAAGTACAAGATGCACAGGTTGAGCGAACCTATAGGGAAGAGTTATCAAGATATAGTCTCTAGTGAGCCTACTCTAACGAGTGAGGCTTAAGAAAAAATGTCAACGATTACTCCTTTCTTTTCTCTTTTTTTAAAAACAGTAATTGGACTACCTACAAGGCTTGGACTATAAAACTCGTATCTTAGAAAATCTAATGTGAATGTGGCTACTTACCTGCCATGACCAATGATGTCAAAGTGAACCTCATCCATAAACTCAAAATACATGACACTGAAGAAGGGCTACGCATCTGAGTAGGAATTCTTTTAGGTCCTTATAATATCTCCACATATCTGAGGTTGCCTATGTTTGGAAAGATGGCTCTGGTGAAACCTATTTGTCTTCTCATAGTTAAAAGAGGTCCTGATGCTGTCGTTCACGCCATGTCAAGTGGCACAGATTTCCTCTGGCTTAGGTAAGTTCAGAAACAAAAATGACTCATATGGAACCTAAGACAGGAGTTGCCTCTCTGGAAGGCTGGTGTCACTACAAGCACCAGCAGTGTCAGTGCTAATGTGTGATGCTGGGGAAGGGAAGCAAAGAGGCAGGCGCAGTGCTCCCAGGGAGAGAAGGGAAGAAAATCTTAAGGAAGCTGTGAATTTCATACATCCTGCTAGATGATCTCCCTTCCCACCGTTCCTTTGGTTGGATGGTGCAGACGTGGCTACTAGTAACTTTACCTCTTACTTTAAATATTGTCCTTAACTAATACTTCAAATTAAGAATAAAAGGGAAGGAGCGATGCTCCTAGAGCTCTCTGCTAGCTGAAAACATTACAACCACCTGATAGAAATGATGATCCATGTGGTGAAGTCAGAAACTCTGAGTGCACCGGTCACCTAAGCAACCCGCAGCCGCGTGAGTCTCTGCACTCGTGTCACACACAGGAGGAAGGGAGCACACTTCACGGTCTCGGCGGGTGGTTGTGAGGAGCTAATGAAATTACAGAGCAGCATAAAAGCACTAACAGAACAAGCTGTCCGTCCTCACGGGCTCTAAGCCCCTGTGTTCCTCTAATGAAAGAGGACACTGTGGCCCAGGGAGAGGACGCCCTGCACCAGAAGCCACATAATTGATTAGAGACAGAAACGGGTCCGGATGGAGGGCTCCTCATTGCAGTGCCAGCCTTCCTCTCCACGTGGATTCCTCCGGCCTTTTTCTACTCTTTACTACACCCCACCATATTCTACCACCACCACCACCAACAACAACAACAACAAAGCAACCACTGAAGCGATAGTCTTACTATCCTGGAGCTTTCCAAATATGCAACATTCTCTATAGTCAAAATAGTTTTCTGAAATAGTCTTTCTTTTTTTAGAAGATTTTGGAAAACAGTGGAAGGTGTCTTGCACTCTGAATTAGGGAACACATGAAAAAAATTTCCTCTCTGATTTTTTTTTCCTTGTTTCTAAGGTTCTCTATTTTGGGGGTTCATAGACACTCAAGAAACTTGCCTTGAGTTATTTTTAGAACAGGTCAGAGTGCAACCCATGCTATATCCATTCTCAATGGGCTTGTTGATTCCATTTGGTAAGCAAGACCAACCCCTTCTGGAAAAGCTATTCTTATCAGCCCCACTCGGTCTGATTAACTCCTCATAATCAGATCAGAATCACCAGGGCCACATGCTTCCAGCCCAGGGCTTCCATGGAATTCTGCCAGCATCTTACGAAGAGATCAAGTGACAAGATGCTCATAGCTCCAGGACCAAAGGCTGCATTGTACAATAGTGCATTAAAATGCCTGCCCTTCTTGAAAACAGTTTCCAGTTTGCAATGGAAATTGTGCCTCTGTGTTATCCTGTGCAGCCCGAGGAGGACTTCTCTTCAGTCAGGTGCAATTTCACGTGGAAGGTGGATGTTTCTGAAAAGACTCGATTCTTTCTATTTATGTTGTCTCCTAGACAGTCTCAGCTTCATACTTTACATGCAATCATGTCTTCTTACATATGTGAGTGAATATACCATGTATGTAGTTTTGTGTTTTCCAAATACACTTTAGAATCCATTTTTATTACTTGAATGTTTGGTGAAATTCATGTAGGATTTCTCACTGAAATAGATTCAACCATGGATGCAGCCGAGAAATCCAAAACAAATCCATCTTACTTCAAATAAATAGGCTTGTAATGTAAAATGGATGCACAGACCAAACAGTTTGTGCTTTTGGCAAGATGGCTCACAAACTTTTACATAAAAGTCTTGTGAATAGGATAACAGGTGCTGGATGATAATATGAAGGAGATCTGTAACTAAACAGATTTGCCACAATCAAAAGAGGCTGATAAGAAACATACCGAAGTGAAGAAAGACAGTAGTGGGTGGTTTTGTTTTGACAAGACCTTGGTCTTTTCCCTCCCAGAACCCAGTGTCTTCACTGTTTGAAAGCTCTTGGGACGGCAGGTTTCTAGCAACAATTTTAAAGAAGTGTTTAACTTATTCCACGAGATGGTCATTAATCCGCTCACCATACATTCTACCTCTGCCACATGGAGCACATGAAGCCATGAAACTTCATAAGTGAACTTTGTGATTGGCTGGAGCCACTGAATTGTAAACAGAAAGGGCAAGGTAGACATTTAAATTAAGGCCAGCATGGGGACTGAGCTCAAGTGGTACCATGCCTATCTTGGGAGGACAAGGCCCTGAGTTAAATCCCCAGTACTACAAATAATAACAATAACAATAACAATAACAACAACAAAACAACAACAATAATAATAATAATAAATAATAATAATAATAGATTGAGGTTAGGACACAGATTAGGACTAAATATAAAGGCTTGTCCTTAATCCAAAAATTCCCCTAGACGGAATAAAATATGAAGCTTCCCCATGAGAACACCTTATCTTCTATAGGTCAAATGACCACAGTTCATAAAGAACTACATGAGAAATAGAAGCTAGCAAGGAAATGACAAAACTTTGAGCTACTTTAAATTTTTTAAACTTTAAACTTGAAAAATATTTCATACATATACAGCATGTGTGGTATAAACAATAAATAATGAAATGAATATTCATTAGCCTTTTATTCAGCTTAAAAATAGAGCCAGTCTTTCTAGAGCCCTTTCCCTGGTCTCTCTTGGGCTCTCTCTCTTTCTCCTCCACAGAGACAAGAACTATTCAGGTTGCATTTTTAAAAATTAGTTGATTTTCAAGAGGATCGTGTTAAATATTTCATAGTTTTCTCTTACATGAGAAACCTAAAATGTAAACAAACTAATAAAAAAAATGAGAGGTGGTCAGAAACAAGAAAGAGGAATTTTTGGAAGTGGAGAAAAACACAGTACATTATTGTTATTCTGGAGCTTCCTACTTGCTATGGCACACAGGAACTTGCTCCTCCTGTCTCACTGCACCTAGTACCACTGATCAACCTTTTCCCGTCCTTTCTCATTATCTCTGGTTTTCCCTAACCACTTCTCTACTCTCAACTTGCATAGGACGTATTAATTTCTTTTCTTTTTGTTTTTTTGAGACAAGGTCTCGCTTTGTAGTTCAGGCTGGCCCTGAACTCACTGTGTAGCCCCAGCCAGCCTTGAACTCAGCAATCCTCCTGCTGAGTGCTGGGATTATAGGCGTGAACCACCATGCTTGGCACTGTGGTATGTGGTTATCAGTGCTGGGCTTACAGGCTTGAGTCACCACTACCAGCATTGTGGTTTGTGGGTACCAAGGATCAAACTCGCGAACTTGCGCTTGCTAGGCAAATGCCAGAGCCACTGAGCTAAATCCCAGCCCTTGATTTCTTAATATATGTGTTAAGATACCATGCTCAGAATTTACTCCAGCTGCCCAGCTGTACGTAGGCAGTGCACAAGACAGTGGACAGTAAGTGCGAATTTTAAATGTCATTTAAAAATTTAAAAAGAAATTAATACACGTTAGTGTATGATAATGATAGAGATGTTTTACTCATTATGAAGAGGAAACCAATTTATAAAGAGGCACTGGTATACACTAGAGTGAAATCCTTAGTGGTATCCAACAATGCAAAGCAGCCTCGAGTATTGAAAGAACAACATACCGTTAAGTCCCCAACTTAGGAACATTCGAGTTGCAAACTTTCAAGGGCAGGAATGGACCTGGAACTATACAAATATGAGCAAATTGTGGAAGTAGCTCACGGATGTGCCAGACTTGTCCCAGTTGGGCTGCTGTGTGCTCACTGTGCAGTGCGCCGGTGCACAGTAATACTGTGCTCAGTTAGAGCCCAGGACGTTTGGAAGCAAGAAGAAAAGCAGTGGTGATGTGGAGCTTTGGCTTTATGTCTTATTTGTATATTTCTGCCAAAGGTGATTACACTTAATTTGTAGGACTTACAAGCAAATCTGACTTATGAATGGTCTTGGAAACTTACTGTATTTATGAAGATAAGCACATAGTCTTAAGTGTATTACAAAAGTACTTAATGTGTTAAGTACATTATAAAATCCAGCAGGGCTGTTTAAAAGAAAAACTAGGGCCTTGGAAAATATGTTGACAAATGTTTGTGTATGATATTGACCTGGGAAGTTGGTTTACCCTTCTCTGCTGTGAGGAGTATTGTTGTGTCAATAAAAATGTTTAAGAAGACTGATTGATGGAGACATATGGAAAGGGGGTCGGATATGTTATTTAGCAGCAGAACCAGTGAGGGAAGAAGTTTAAAAAGGAAAGATTACACCTTAACCATGAATGAAAACATTTCTATGTAATACAGTTGTGGAAAACAGAATAAGCCAGCTTAAAGCTAGGAAGTTCTCCACTATTAGAAATACTCAAAAGCGTGAACTGTAGATCAATAGATTCCCCACCTTCCCTTTTTCCTTCCTTTCATTCTTCGCTTTCTTTTGTCCGTGAGCAAATATCTATTTGAGCCAGATATGAGGCAAAGCAATGTTTTAAGGAAAAAACATACATGGTCTCTGGCATCATAGAAGTCATGGTCGATGTTAAATATGACTATAAAGCCAACATTTTCCCAATGTAAAAATGATGAATGTAGATGAGAGATGCATAGTCTGTAAAACATGCAATCAGGGAATGTCCTCTGATCAAGGAAGTGAGAAAGCACATCAAGAAAGAGGTGACTACCATGGTCCAACGGATAAGTAGAAGTTAGTCCAGCAAAGAGAACAGAGAAAAGTGTTCTGTGTCCTGTGACCGGAAGTAGCATGATGAGCACAAGGAACTGAAAGAAGGTGACCATAGCTTAACTGGAAAGGGCAAGGGTGGGCATGGCAGGGATGAAGCTGCAGAGGTAGATTTCGGTTTGATCACTGGAGAACCGTACAGTTTAATTGGATAAAGAGGACAAGGGTAGGTACGAGGAGGACATTTATATTTTGGAACAATCGTTATGGCTGTAGAATGAAAAACGGACTGGAAAAGGAAAAGAGTAGATGATGGCAGACAGGAAAGAAACACCTGCATTGGCCAGGCACAAGATAATAAAAAGGTTACACAGAATAGTTGTACCATGGACGGGAGATAGAAATAGATCATCCTTGTATGGTTCCTTTTAATACTCAGAGTTCAAGGTTCTGTTATTGCATTTAATGTTTGTTTTTAAACGTGATTTTTTTCTTTCCTAATGGTCACAGATCTTCTTTTATGCCTCTCACCGAGAGGTGAAGGTTATGTTCCCTCTGCTGGAATGGGGACGGGGGGCTTCACTGGGCTTGAGTTTGTTGAACCAATGAGATAAGAGTGATATGATGTGACTTCTGAGACAACATCATAGAAGGCCACACAGCTTCAGATGGGTCGCTTGGCCTGCTCCTTCCCTCCCTCTTTCTCCTGGAACTGGACACTATTCTGAGCAACCTGTTCCCAGACACTAGCCTGAGCCAACCTCGTTGGCAGCTTACCTCAGACACCAGGCATGACATGAATGGAGAAGCCTCCACATCATTCTACCTCCAACCATCTGAACCACCCCAGCTGTCTGAGTCTTCCCACCTATGGCCCCAGAGCAGAGACAAGTCATTTCCACTGGACTCTGCCTGAACTCCCCAAAACATGAGCCTAATAAAATGACTGCTGTTCGCAATACTAACTGAGCCATCTGCTGTACAGCACAAGTATCCCTCCCTGGGGGAAGTGACTCTCTACAGCTTCAATCAAATTTTCAAAAGGATCCACAAGCCAAAAAAAAAAAAAAAAAAAAAAAGAAAAAGAAAGGATTAAAAACCCTTCATTTGTGCTCACATCAGCAGCACATACACTAAAATTGGAATGATACAGAGAAGATTAGCCTAGTCCCTGTGCGAGGATGACATGCAAATTTGTGAAGTGTTCCATATTTTTATATATATGCACCAAATGCTATGTACTCAACTATATGAAACAAATATTAATGGACATGAGAAGCCAAATAAGCATTAACACAATGGTACTGGGGAATCTCAATATCCCAATGTCACATATAGATCAACTAACAAAAAAATCAATGAGATATTAGAATTGAACGAAACTTTTGTACAATGGATTTAGAAGATATCTATGGAGTATTCCACCCCACAACAACAGACTGCACATTCTTTTCACCTGCACACAGGTCATTCTCTAAAACAGACCACGTTAGTTAACAGAACATGCTTAAATAAATGCAAAGAAACTGAAGTTATCCCATGTATACTGTGAGACCATAGTGCCTTGGAGTT
>PVIR01012552.1:0-44393 GCA_004026965.1 Petromus typicus
TGTAGTATGTACAGTAGAAAATATTTAAAAGGAAAAAGTGTAAGGGTAAATAACGAGGGGAAAATGAATGTGGTAATAAAGAAAAAACAAAACAAAGATTGTGTATATAGGGGGTGGGGAGATGCAGGTCGGGGGGAAAAGGGAAAAATGAGAATCAAGTCATGTCATATTCTGGTACAAACTCTTAATGTTGAATGCGATTATGATGTGTATTCATAATGTACAAATAAAGATAATTTTTTTAAAAAGAAATCTGTTGAAGATGCAGAGGGTGTCTGCAGAGGGCTCTGAACCCTCTACTCACTGCAGTGGTAGATTTCTCAGAGGAAGGAAGCACTAGAATAAAAAAGTCTGTTGTGGTTCACTATTTCTCCACCACCATAACAGTTCTAGATCCACGTGTGTGATTTTCTTTCTGACCAGTTGTCTACTTTCCCATTCATACTTGTGTAGGAATCAGAGTTCATTCCAAATCAGTTTGGTAGGAATGCAGTATTTTGTTTCATATGTTTCCTCAGAAGGAAAATGAACAGGTACAATCAAGAAGAGTTAAGAAGTTGTTGGGTTAAGATATTGTAGATAGTATAAAATGGGGGCCCTCAGCGTTTTTGGCACCAGAGATTGTTCTGTGGAAGATAACTTTTTCACACACAGGGGTAGAAGGGAAACAATTCGAGCACATTCCCTGCATTGTACATTTCATTTCTATTGTTCTCACACCAAAACAGATAATGAAATAATTGTATAACACATCATTATTTGGAGTTAGTGGGATCCCTGAATTTATTTTCCTGTGATTAGAAGTCTGATCTAGAGGTGACAGGACACAGTGTCACCTAAAACACATTCCTTTTGTCCAGTTATTTCATAATCTTATTCGATTGTGGTCTCTGAACAAAATACTTCTTCACAAAGATGCAGGATGTAGAAAATAGAAACAGGCTCTTCAGTGCTTCTGTAGTGTATCAAAATATTCTGTTTTACCTTTAATCCAGAACATCAGAGATTTGAAGTTGTCTCACATAATGTTAAGGCCACTGTCATTTGCAGGCTCGAGCAGTTGATCCTCTTCTAGCACAGACAAAGTGATTCCAGGCTTATTTACAAATTGGTGACAGATCCATCCCTTCCAGATTGATGATCTTTTGAAGGTGGGAGGTAAAACTCAAACTCTTGAAAACTGATCTATGCTATCATGCACCAAATGGGCCAAAGAAGGCCCAGGCTCACTCTGTCACATTTGCAACAGAGCATAGAGTTTTGGACAACTTAAAATAACAGATGTCGGGGTGTGAATGACAAGTAATGTGATGAGTAAGCAAGTGTGTGGCCTGGCAACTCCCGCTCGACACCCTCTCATTTTCTACCTTCATTTGGGGCCCTTGCTGTCAGGAACCGTGGACAACTTACTCAGACTTAAGACTCACTTACTGGGATTTACTTACTTGGATTTGAGAATGTTTGTCTTGTCCTATGGGATCAACTACTGGGATTATTGCAGACATCTGTCCCACCCCATGGGATTTTAAACTACAAGGACCACTGCAGTAGGATTATTGGCCTTAAGATTTACTGGTACTCACTGGGATTTAAGGATGTCTGCCCTGCCCTATGTAATCTTCAACTACAGAGATTATTGTGGGACTGTCCTGTTTTATGCATGCTAGGATTATGGAATGAAGGCTTGATACTAAATAAAGGTGCTGAGAGCTCAGGTTATGGTTTCTTCTGCTCCTGCTTCTGATGTTGTAGTTTTGAGTCTTTGGCTGCTGCTACTCACAGTAACAAGGTTGAGCCTGGTCTCAGCCTTTTCCCTCAAGGTTCTGACTTTTTCGTTTGTTGGTTGTTAACCCTTTAACTGTGGGACTATCAGGGGATCGGAGTTTTCCCCAAACTCCCACACCTTGCTCTGTGCAGGGCAGAATGCTGGGTACAGACAAACCTCCTTGCATTGTTATCTGTCTGCTCAGAACACCCAGCTTTGTAATGAGCCAAATGATGTGTAGAAATACAAAGTACAGGAAAGGGCCTCATGGAGCAAGACAGAGAAAGCACCACAGGAGCTCAAAAGAATAGGAGGCCTCTCTCTGCTCAGCTTTTTCTGAAACAATTTCTACCACACTCCAACTCTATGGAAGTCCACAGAGGCTAAGCTCAGAAAAACGTGAATAATGTGTAGAATATGCATTAACTGCAGAAAACAACATATTTCCTTCAGTGAGATGTTTAAGAACTTTCAATATTCAAGTGTGCACTGGAGATCCCCAGCATGGTAAAAGGTATCACCTGCTTTTGAAAATGATTTACACAGGTGACCTGACTTACTGATGTTTTAATGTCACATCACATGGGAGTCAGTGCTTCAGAGAAGAACTTCCTGGGAGTTGATTGCGCAGCTCATTTTGTCTAACAGGACATGAGAAGGGGCAGCATTCTTCTCAATGACTGACGCTTTCTGAGGATTTTGACATTCAGAGGTCCACAGGAGAAGAGACAAGTCTCGGAACTAACATTACACTGTTTCTGTCATTGCAGGGGTTTATTGGCAAGTTTTGAGAGACCCCTAAGGAGTAAAGAAGGATAAACAGAGTGGAGTCTGTGAAGAGGGGATGAGGATCAGGAAGGGCCCTGAGACGGTCTGGACAAAAAACAAAGGTGTTGCTCAAATGTGATGCGGGGCAGCAGTGTGTCAGGACTATGTGCAAAGAGCTGGAGCCTGTGGAGAAAGGGTTAATAGAAGGAAAATGTGTCTACAAGGTCAGTGTGGTATCAATGTAGATTATGTGAAACTTAATGCTGAGAAAATAAGAATTATCTGAATAATAAGTGCACCAGGTGCACTGGTGTCTGCACAGTGGTGATCCCAGCACTCTAGGAAGCTGAGGTAGGAAGATCACAAGTTGGAACCGAGCCTGGACAACTTAGTTACTATCTCAAGATAAATGAAAAAGGGCTAGAGATGTAGCTCAACCTGAAAGCCCTTGTTCAACACCCTGTATCACAGGAATAAGAAAGAGGAGGAAGAAAAGGGAGGAGGAAAAGGAGAAGGTGAGCAGCAATAGAGGAGGAAGAGACCATATTACACGGTCCTGTAACTCCAGTGTCAGCCTTCCAGGGGAGCTTGTGGATTCTGTTGCTGATGTTGACATCGGCCCAAATAAAGTAGAAAAACTTTTGTCTGTGGTGCCTTCTCAGAGCTTTCTCTGTCCAACCAGAGCAATTGTAAGTGTCATGGAAACAGAGAATGGTAAACACATGGCAGATTATCTCAACAACTTCTTTGACCATATGCAAGCCCTGCATTGTTACGTAAACAGCGTCACAGGCAGCCAGTCATAGGACCGATCTGAAACTCAGAGGTGGACAAGTTTCTACACAAAACCTGAGAAAGCTGATGAAAAACTATCTGTTTGAAAAGGAAGAAATCCACCCCACACTGTTTCCACGCCTTCAAAATTCTCTTCCCTTCCTTTCATCTTTGATCTTCATTTCATGAAGGAAATAAAAAAGATCAAGAGAGAAACTCCTCTACTATTCACCTCCGGACCTACTGGGTTCTTCCCCATTGCTTCACTACCTTAAAACACCTCCCACTCTTTCAAAGTATCCCTTCCACCATTCACCTCGATAGTCTCCTTCTCTTTTAAGAAAACCTTCCTAATGATTTAGAAAACCCTTTCTAATGACTGCCTATACACAAGTTCCAGGGTTTCCATCTCCATTTCTCCTACGCTGAAACCAGTCCTTTACCCCGAGCTCTTGAGGGAACTTCTTTCAAGTTTAATCTCCATCTGGAGTCTTCTAGTCACCCACACTTCAGCAGTATCCACCTGCAGCCTCAGGACGTCATCCTCTATTGCTGAGGGTTTATATTAAAATAAAGAAGAATGTAAATGCACATCAAGCCAGTTATAATAATAGGAAAGGGTCAATAAATACTGTCTCATTCTTGCCTCTGGTGAAGAAACAGCTTTAAGTGTGAGAAAAATCATTCTTATAAAAATAACATAATTGTAGGCTTTCAAAAGAGTCAAAGAAAACATGTGCAAGGTAGCAAAATACAGTTTTAAAAAAAGGAGAAAACAAACAGCAGAAAAAATTAGCATACCATCTAGGTTGAGTTTTCCAAGTACCGACATAACACTGTGCTTCTGTCTACAGAACAGTGAATCAAGCAGACGCAGACTTCCGCCTCCTGTGCTGAGGAAACGGAAATCAGCAAAAGAAATAAACACATGATCACGAGCTAGGCCACTGTTATTAATGGAAGACACCCTTTCGTACGAATGGGTGGCAGGAAGATCTACTCCAGCCACAAGGGTCGGCAAAGGCTTCCTGAGTCTGTTATTCAAAGACCTGAAATGGGACAAAAATGCAACAGCTCCTGCAAAAGTCTGCGATCCAGGGAAAATGGTAGGAAAGGCCGAGCTGTGAGCGCAGACGATGGGGCTGAGAAGCAGGCGAGGGTGCCCAGGGTCTCACCGGGGAGACACTGAGAAGTCACCGAGGGAGTTTGTGGAGCGCAGAATTCACCCAGCTGCATACTACGAAAATTTCAGAGAGGAAAAAGGATTCTGTTCCAAGTTCTCGGAATACAATTAATATTTGGGATAAGGAAGAGGATTTAGATTTAAAACTATGCATAAATATATAAGTGTGGAAATTAAAATAAAGAATACAAATATCAAACACGTTTTAAAATAGAATTTTTCTGGGAAAAATATGAACTGCAGAAACTGTTTTTTGAAAGGTAATGGTTGGCATGCGTGACCAATCCGCTGAGGGTTTTTCCGGGTGATTCAGACAGAAGTCATGACTCAGCCAAGTGCAGGTCTGATCCAAGGGTCGTTCAAGTTACTGCTCCACGAGGACTGACAGGATCAGCAGGGCCCCAACTTCATTTCAACAGGCCCTGTGCAGGAGCTCAGGGATCCCCAGGCGACCTCAGACTGACAGTGGGAGGGGAGCTCTTCTTATTCAATGGCTACATTCCTGGTTCCAGGAAAGGCTTGTGATTGGTTCAAATCTGGGAGTGCTGATTGGCCTGAATCCAAACCCATGATTGGTTCAGTGGGTGCGGGACTCGGATCCAGCCTCAGCAGTGCTGGCAGCGAGGCCGGGCAGCGCCCCCTGTCGGAGCAGCCTGGAGCTGCTCACCAGATGCATGAAGATACGGATGGGGCAGCAGCTGGCCAGGCCACCCCTGCCCCGGAGGCACAGAAGGAGGGTCGGTGCTTGCGGTTGGTCTCGCATAGTTCACACAAAACGGGGGGAAGAGTTACCAACAGAACTGGTTATGGGTATTGATGATTTGACCACCATTTTATTTAAACTTCTAATATGAAAATAATTCCATTTTTATCAGACCTAAGAGTGAAAATGCTATCAATTCTTTTCATAAAGCTAACAAATGCCAGTATTATAAAAAACCTTAAAGTGAGCAATGCAAAACAATCTCACTTAAAAATAGCTCTTAAAGCATTCTGAGTAAAACGTTAACCCATGAAACTTAGTAGTATATACAAATAATCACCAATAAGGATGGAGTATACTTATTACAGAAATAGATTTACTGTACAGCAATGTGAATATACTTAATTTCACAAAACTATACACTGAAAGCGGTTAAAATGATATTTATGTTATACATATTTACCTATGGTTTTTAAAAGCAAAATGAATGCTTCTAGTGAAAAACATATAGGCCACTTACCATTAGATCTATTAATATTAATTATATTTTATTTGATGCAAAAGCCATTTATAAATATCTCAGTAGCTACCATTCTAATAAAGTAAATATCTATTTCTATTCCAGAGTAATTTAAGAAGAGCATAATGAAATTGCTTTGTATCTTTCCTCAAAAAACTAGGAATAGAGGTCCCATTTGACCTGGCCATTCCTCTGTTAGGTGTATACACAAAAGAATTCAAAGATTCATATCACAGTGATATCAAACAGTGCACTGATGTTTATAGCAGCTCAGTTTGTGATAGCTAAATCTTAGAAACAACCAAAATATCCATCAACTGGAGACTGGATAAAGAAGATGTGGTTCTTTTATAGAATGGAGTATTACGCTGCCATAAAAATGATAAGATTGAGTCATTTATACTGAAATGGATGTACTTTCAGGATATCCTCATAAGTGAAATAAATAGGTCACAGATGTGTAAATATCTTTTCTCTGGTATGAGAAAATAAGATGTAAATGAGTGCTAGTATATATAGGAGATATTGTGATATAAAAATATTTAGAAGGAAATAGGGTATAGGAGTAAACAACAAGAGGGGAAATATGTGATGGTGATTTTAAAAAGGAAACAAAAGCTATGTATATAAGGGGTGGGAGGTTTTAGGGTAGGTGGGGGAATGGGTAAAATTGAGAATTAAGTTGTGTCATATACTATGTGTCATATCTCAGGGTGGAATGTGATGATGATGTGTATATATAATATATCAATAAAGATTTGAATTCTTTTAAAAACGACTCTGCTCACTGTCCTACAAATGACTAGTAATGACTCCTGCCTGGCACGGATTTTATGAGAATGAAATTTGACAACGCAGTCCGAAACTATTGTGATGTAATCTGTAAATCATCTCACCAGAGGACTTGTTTCAAATACTCCTAGTTTCCTTAACAAATATCATGGGCCACGGCACCTCCTGGGTGCACAATAAATATCAAACCTCATTTCTTTACAATAGTGCCAACATCTGACAACGTCACGTAAAATCTGGTTCTTGATTTTCTGTTATTGATTTGCTCTCTTACAACCTTCCCATCACCTCAAAGCGATTCATTTTATGGTCAGTGCCACACAGCCTGCGAGGAGATGGAGAAACTTGTGCACAATTGTTTTTAAGTAAGAGATCTAACAGGGCAGCATTTTCTATAAAACACAGGTGAATTCAAACATCTGCGTGTCACCAATGACTCGATCTCCATCAATCCATTCTCTTGTATGAATCCATGAATTTCTTTTACTTAGAGGCTCCGGTAAGAGTTCCCGAGTTACGTCGTGGTTCTGTTCTCAGTAGATCCAGAGGAAGGAAAGCAGTTTCTTTCAGGAAAATTTGACAGGCAACAGTTTTTCTCCCTCCTGCTCCCCTCACAGCTAGTTCCTAGCCTTCAAACAGTAGGAGGACTCACTCCTATAATTCGTCTAAACTAAGATATCCTAAGATGACAGATAATGCACAATGTACTTTTCAGAAATAGAGCACTATCCCACAACTTCTGAAGTAGGGAAATCAAAACAGAAAGAGAGCAGAAAAATCAACTCTTTCTAAATCCCCTAATAGCAAAAAAAAATAAAAATAAAAATATGTAAATCATTACTAAACTTGAGCTCTATCATAGGTCAAAGTTCAGACATCTTTCAAAGAAGCTGCTTTAACTTATTAGAATTCATTGTCTTTTTGAGGATTTTAGGTGTAGAGATTCTTGATCTGGATATGTCCACAGAAATTAGAAAAAGAATGAGACCAGATCTTTGGCTTTCAATCCAGCAAAAGCTTTTTTTAGTTACACTTTTTATATTTTATTCTTTTATTTATTTAACAAATTCATATGCATTGGTAAGAAGTAATACAGATAAAAAGAAAAAAAGAATACAGATAGATTTCTTTACTCAATTTCCCTCAATGTTACAAAACTATTGTAACATATCACAACCAGTATATTCACATTAGTATGAGTTTCTGACTTCTTGTGGGACTGAAGACTGAATTCAGGGCTTTCACACTGAGCTACCTCCTCGGCTCGTTATTTCTATTTTCTGGAGGGGTCTCAGTCAGTCATTATATTACCCAGGTTCACACTTGTGGTCCTCCTGCCTCACCTCCCAGAGTTCTAGGGTCACAGGAATGCCTCAGCATACCCAGCTGATCTTATTTAGATTTTCCTTATCTATTTGTTTAATTAAATGAAATTTTAGGACATTAGGTCCACCAGCCTAGTAAAGTAATCATTCTTATACACAGAAGAGTTAGCTTTCTATTACTATAACAGAAGCCTGAGGCAAGTCAACTGAAGAAGGGGAAAGGTTTCTGCTCTTGGGTTGGAGGTCAGAATATGGGTGCCTTGGGTCTCTTTCTCCAGCCAGGCAGAAGTTATCAAGGCATCCTCCACTCTGCTGTCTGTTCAGAGTTGTCAGAGTCTCTTTGCTACTTCTGGCAATACCTGCGGGGTCTGCAGCTGCACATGGCAGGGGCATGCAGTGTGAAATCACACTTCGTCATCTCTGTGCCCTCAGGATCACCTTCAAACTATATCTAAAACTGACACCGCATTGGGCAGAGATGAGTTGCAGAGTATTTTGTTCATCTTACCCTGTATTTTTGTGTGTTTTTAATTGTCAGTGAATACAAAACATCTTAAAATCAGAAGGAATCTCATAAGTCTACATTCATGGATTCTTTGACAAAATCAGATATGCCCACCTGGGACTGAACTGCTCGTCAATCAGCTGCAGATGAGAGAAAGCACCTTTGCCTCAGAGGCGCTTGCCTGGATCTCCTTTGCCTCGGGCCCAGCTTCTTTAGCCATTTAAATCACCTAGTCCAGCTCTTGAATTAACTGACCCTGACCTTGCCCACTAATGAACGTTCACAAACATGTATTACTGCGTTCTATAAATACTTCCCGTAAATTCTCTCATTGAACCCTCACCATAAAAACTGATGATGTTTAATCCTGATTCTCAATACAAGGTTCTTTTACCACCACTTTACAGCTCAAGAAACTAAGTTTCACAATAAGAGAGAGACTTGCCAAGGTCACAGGGCTGCTTAGTGGCTGAATTAGGATTCAACCCTCATTTTTGCTCACCAAGTCCGGTGCTCTTCGTTCGCCCTGCAGACTAAACTGCAGAGATGTTCCATAAATAATGCCACAAATCCTAAAGCTGCTTTGCTTCCAAACATGAGTGTCCTCTTTGAAAAGAACCTCATGGACTCCTGCTGTCACTCACATCCACCGACACCCTCTACTTCTTTGTGAGGCCAACCAAACACGTGAAAACTCAAATACCTTGGGAGAAAACCTGGACAGAAGGTTTGCGATCAACTGGGTTCTCTTCAGTGAGAGGCAGAGTGCTGTGCGTCACCTAGGGTGGTGGTGTGGGCACAAACAAATCACAGCACATCCTTCCCTCCTCTGATTTCAAATCTAAGTCTAGTCTAGGAACCTAGACCACCACATTTTGAATATATACATGTATACAATATATATTGGTTCAAAGGATTTGCATGGAAAAGAACTATCAGAGTACAGGGAAAGCTGAGATACACTCGACTTAATGATTTATTCCAGCCTCCACTGCCCATAAAAGTGTGACCTTTGACAAAACTCCTGGGAGTAGAGAGGGAGCCAGACACATCTGGGAAACGCCGTGAATAATGCTGCCTGGCGCCTGATCTTTCTGCTGTCATTGCTACAAACTCCGCCACATGACAGGTCTTCCTGTGGGACAGATAAAGGATAACCCCATCCTTGTGGCCATGTGGCCAGAACAAACTGAAAAATGAGCAGACAGCCTCACAAAGACAAGACAGTGTCTCGCCTGAGTAGGGAGGAGTAGGAGCCTGCCTGAGCTGCATGACAGGAGAGAAGGAGATAAGGCAAAAACAAGCCAGCGAACACGGAGCTCAGAGGGCACTGCGGTTTCAAACCACGTGCATGGTGGGGCCAGGGATTTAGCTCAATGGCTCCAGCACCTGCCTCAAAGGCACAAGGTCCAGAGTTCGATCCTCAGCAGCAAAAACAAACAAACAAAAACTGGGCCTGAGTTTAGCTAGCGGTGCTGCCACCTGCCCCGCAGGCAGTCCACTGAGCATCCCCAGCCTGGACTTCCAGCTGTCCTCCTGGCTCTCACGCATGGGAATGAAGATGCTTCCACATCATTCCAACCCCTCAGACATCTTATTCTCTCCCACTACTCAGTTCTTCCTAAAACAAAGGCCTAAAACAAAGAAATGAGACAGAAAATAACACCCAGGCTACAACCTGCCTAAGTGGGTCCCCAGCTTTCCAGGGACCACTTTCCCTGTCCATCTTACTCATGGTGACCCTGAGCCTGGGGCACTGTGATATCCAGGTTGTCTGTCCAGCTCTGACAAGATGGGCCATGGGAGCTGAGGCCAATGATGAGGGAGGAATTAGCCACAGTCAGGGATCAGATATGCACGTGGCCAGGAGGGTCTCCAACGGGATTCTTCCCCTTACCTGCTCTAGGGGCTAGTCAGAAGCCAGGCATGTCCTCCATTACAGGAGGCAGAGCCATTCCTGTAAACTGAGCTCCGTTGTGAGGCATCTGAAGCCGTGACCACACAGACATGGTCTTCTCTCCTGGAAATCTCCAGGCCAGCTTGCATTCTCCTACTTACAAGCAGCTAGTGTGAGCCCCGAGAGGTGCTTCGGTGAGTCTTCATGCTACCATAAATCTCACAGCCATGAGATGTCTCACACAGCATAGTGCACATCGTTAAACGATCATCATTCTACATCGCTGAATTTGGGGTGGATTGTTATGCATCAGTAATCAGAAAAGAGCATAAAAACAAAAAGGGAAATGAAAGAGGAGGAGGCACATTTAGCAAAGAGACCGTGCAGGAAGTAGATTTAAGCAAGCACAAGAACAGAGCCAAAATGCATAAAGGAAATCAATGGTAAGCAACAACATTAGCATCTCAGGACTATTAGTCTATGCTGTAAACTGAACTCCGGCACCAGCAACACACATAAACTGCCATAATCATATTAATCATTATAATCACATTAATCAGCATGAGATAATTCTCTAGGGATATGCCAAGTGGCCCTTTATTTTTTTCCCTCATACAAGAAGACAATTTTCTCTTTTGCTGGATTTAACCGAAGGAGTTACCTTTCAGCCGCAGCATCTGCTTCACAAAGATTCCTGCAAAGTGCTAGCTAAAATACCAGGTTATCAGGAAGGTGGGGTTCACCAGCCTTGTGGGGCTGGGGTCCTCGTGAGCCCCCATGTCCAAGAGCTGCTCCACATCCAGTCCTCCATCCACCTGATATCTGTCCAGCAAGGCAACTTGGAGAAATGCTCTCATTTCTTGGACATCAACAGTCTGGTGAGATCTTGGCACCCTCTATCTGCCTGAGCTGCATTGCACCCCATACCAGCCCCCAGCTGTCATCTTAGAAGCACCTGACATAGCACCCAACCCACAATGCTGTGACAACTCTTCCAACAATAGGCCAACAGCACCCAGCTGGGTCCTCCTGAAAACCTCTTTTCTGCTAAGCACTTCCTCCAGGGATCCCCCAAGCACCACTGAGGAAGCCCAGGGGTGCTCCGTCTGCCTCGCTTTCCCCGAGGCTGCCTTCAGTGGGAGGCTTCTTCCCTCTGGGGAGCTTGTCTAAGTGGGCACTGAAGTTCAGTTCACCAGCTGATACCCGTGCAGCCGCTTCCCAGCTTCCAGCTCTGGGACCAGAGGGAACTCTTCTCCATGTCTCACAGGCTGGTAGTTTATGAAGTAATTTCTGGATTTGCCAAAAGAAGGACACTTTAGTGACTTCAGTTGCTAAGAGAGAGACTAGAGCTGGAGAACGTGACAATCCACTGACGCTGCAGAGAAAATTGCCAGGTTCGCCAGCCGGCTAAGGGGCGGGACTTGTAAGTTCACAAGAGGCAGCAGATCTCTCCTGTTAGCCAAAGAAGCATCCAACATCTCCGCTCCGGATTCTGAGAGCTCCTGGGACACCACAGGCCCGCGCCAGGCAAGGGAACAGGTGCTGGGACAGACAGGCAGAGGAAGTGGAGGGAGCTTCTGCCCCAGTAGGACTCGTAGTTTGTTTGGACAAGGCGAGGAGTGTATTTGGAAATGCGCAATTCTGGTTTGTTGTGATACCTCCTGTGAGGAGGGAGAAGGAACGCGCGCCTCTCCAGGGCTCAGAAGGCCCCGGGCCGGGCCTCGGGACCCGGTAGAAGCTTTGTCAAAAGCGATGGCTGAGCAGAGACTGCAGCGTGAGCAGCAGCTGCTCCTCAGAGGAAAAGACGCGGGGCTGGATGAGGGCGCCAGGGAAGAGCTCCACAGCTGCCCTCAGGGACGGCCAGGGCGGGGGACAGAGGGACAGGGAGGAGGAGCAAATGAGACTTGCGGGGACCTCTCCTGGTCTCGGGGAGACACGTGCTTGTGTGCAGGGGGAAGCAGCCAAGCGCTGAAGAACTGAAGAGGGACGGGGTCCCGGTGCTGGAGCAAGATCAGAGCGGGTGACGTTGGGGAAGTCAGGAGAGGCTGAAGCTAGGGCCAGGCCTGCCGCGGTGGGCAGGAGGGCAGGCGGAGACCCTGGCTCAGGGCACCTTCCCACCCACAGGCCACCGTCCTGGAGCCCAACCAGGAGGCCCGCCCTCAGGGGCCAGGGCTGCAGCGGGTTCTCTTCCTGGTGCCCGGGGACAGTGGGACCCGGGGGAGACGCGGCCGCGTTCGGAGCGCTCCGTGGCCTTGGCAGTCAGTGAGGCGGCCTGGGGCGCAGCGGAGCCCGCAGCTCCTTGGGGAGGCCACGGCGAGCCCCACTAGGGACCGCCGGCTCGTGTGCTGTAACACCACCAGGTGAGGAGCCCGCTGCCCGGGACAGACAAGAGGCGAAAGGGAGACAGTGGCCCTGGGGAAAGGCTCGCTCCCTCTCCGGGCTTCCGGCCCAGACCCTGCAGGTCCCAAAGCGGCCAGCGAGGGCCAGGCTCTGGGCGGACCCTGCCCATCTCGCACAGGAGGAAGCAGACTCGGAAACAGGCTATAATTTCATTGCTATTTCATCTTTCTTCCAGCAGTCATTTAAGAGAATTATTTTTATTCCATTTATTATGAATTTGGTTTTTTACCCCCATTCTGTCATTTCCAGTCAGAAAATGTGGCTTGTGCCATTTATATACTCTGGAACACACTCAGAATTTCTTTGCCGCAGACAATATCATTGGCTTTGAATCCTTGATTTGATTTATCTTTTCGCCGAAAAACATCCTAGAGCACTTTGTAGGAAGCATAAAAAAGAGGCACACTTTCTAAACCATTGCATTTCTGAGAGTATCTTTTTTATTTTATGGCTTCCCACGCATCAACGACAATTTAGCTGAACACAAAATTCTAGGGTCACACAACCTTCTTCATTTAAACCTCTGGAGACAGTGGCACTGTGTTGCGGGGACCTCGGAGGCAAATGGATGTTGCTTCCTTTGTGGGCGCTCCCACCTTCCGCGCAGAAGCGTGCAGGGCAGGGCTTTTTTAACCTGGCTATATCACATCAGGTCTCTTCTCCCGGGCTCCCAGCCCCAGGCTCCAGGCGGTCTGGGCTCTGTGGGAGGGAGGAGCGACCCCGTGTGGTGGCGTGAAGGAGATGCAGGTATGAGTTCTGCAGAGACACGCAAGGACAAGGAGTGACCAAACGCCACCAAATATTAGCCATTAGCACAATAGTGTAGTTGCATGCTCCGCAATCCCACTTCCCTCCTATAAGCAGGAGTTCATTATAAAACAGTAAGATTTCTACGTCAAGGGCAAAATTGACATATATCAGGTTGAGAAAATAATAAATTGAAACTTGGCTTTTCCAAGGTATGCTTTCCTCTGCAAGCTACAAGTCCCTGGGACAGATGCTGCAGATCTCACTCATGCCCTATGATCTGAGGGTCCTCTCTGACCTTGCCTGGCTCTTGGGGCTCCTGTCTCAGGACTGCTTGATACCCCAAGCCACCTTTTCCACACCAAATTAGTCTTACAGCAAGAGGGCACAGGGCAGCACAACTGAAAGAGTTGATTCTAGGAGGATTAGATTAAGGAAGATGGCACTGAGGTCAGTGGGCAGCATCCTGGTAAGAAGGGCATGGTGGGAGGGGGAAGCCTCCAGGAGACACCCCAGAGGACAGCCTCCGAACACCTGGGCACTCTGCACAGGTGGAGTGTTGCTTCTCTCCTTGAATGCCACAGACCTGTGAGGCCCTCTTTGACCTCCTGCTCCGAACACTAGCTCCTGTTGCTCTGTGCTGATGCATTTTGCGCTGCAGCTTATCTCTTGCCAAAGTGACGCCAGCACCTGTTAAGCTGCTCAGCCAGCAGCAGGGCAGCCCCAGGAGAGACCTGAGGAATCCTGTTTCTTCACTAAGTCCCGCCCTGAATGTTTTATGGCTCATGTCTAGTCCCCTCATGTGGCCCTAGGTGGGGCTTTTCAGAGGTGGCTGGATCTAGTGTGTGTGATACGTGGTTACTAAATTACTCCACTGGTTGGTTTGGCATAGTTCTGGGTGTGGATCAAGGAAAACCCATCCTGGGTGTTACCCATCCTAAGGCCAGTAGCCTGGATGGACTGTAAGGGACAGAAAGAGGGCTGCTGCTGTGTCACTTGCTGCTTTGCTGCCTTCTTCCCACCATGAACTGTTTCTCCTCTACCTGATTGCTCTGCCAGGCCACCTGCCTTGGCACCAGCTGATTATGGGCTGATACTTCAACAAGCTGTGAGTCAAATTAAACATTCCCTCCTTTAACTTTGGATATCAGGTGTAGGGGAGAGGGAGGGGGGACATTACCAGGCATGGAAATAGGCTAAGATGTCATCGCTCTTTCCTGATCTCCTGTGAGCCATGACAGCATAAGGCAAATTACTGAGTAAAGACCAGAAGCAAGACTCACAGAAGAAGTTGAGCTTTGGGCCTGATCCACGCTGCTCTGGTCACCAAAAATGAAAGACCCAGAGTTTGCTACACCTTCATTCAGCATATCAGGAGTAACAGATGAAGGACCTAGTTGGAAGAGGAACTGTTGCTGATTAGGAATTTGTCCATCCCGGGGATGCCTTCAACTGATGTAATCCTGCCCTGGAGCAACACAGCCTCCAGAGACCACTGAGGTTTTAGCCATGACCAGAGGCGAAAATGGCGTTATCCCTCAACATGCAATAACCAGCCTTTGGGAAGGAAAACTAAAACTAATCTTAATTTACTTGTGAAATGATTTTCCCAAAAATTATGTAGGATTGCTCCCAGCAATCAGGTATTTTGTCTCAACAACGAGAAAGGTAACTAAGAGAGACGTGTTATGTCACCTCTCTAGGTTCAGCTTTGCAGCTCTAAAACGGAAGGACAAAATCACCCTGTGATCTCTCTTAATTGATGAGAAACTCTCGAGACACTTGATACACACAAAGCAAGGGTTTCAGAACCTGGTGCAGAGAGAGCAGACCTGTTTCAAAGGCCAACACGATGTAGATGGACTAGCGCTTTTTCTAGACAGGTCTTATTGGCGTTAGTGATCATGTGCCCTAGGACACAGCACTGTTGAAAGAACTCGAGTCGAGTCAGTCCAATACCCTAGGAGGCAGTCAGGGTCAGGGGGTGCCATCCTGAGGGTTCAGTGCAAAGCATGAGGAACAGTATTTCAGGGGTTCAGGACAAAGTTTGTGTGTGGCACCAACACCCATCACAGAGACTGCACCCAGAAGTCAGGCTGATGACCCGCTCCTGCGGTCACTCATGAGAAGCTGACACTTTCTGTCACTCCCCACACAGGATTCTGTTCTCTAAGTGAAATGAAAGCACTGTCCCAGGCCACTCTTGACAGATTTCTTAGTAGCACAACTCTTTTTTCAACCAGGGTTTCTTTCTAAAATTCTAGTCTATGTGTGTAAACTCACTCTTCTTCATACAATATTTAAGTGTCTGCTAATAATGGAAAATTCCCTCCCAAGTTTGCTGATGTCCTATGGAACATATTACTACAGTCACTGGCTCAGAAGATACTGGCTATAGGAGCACCACATGTCAAACAGCACGGCCAGCAGTGAAGCACCCAGTGGGCACCTACCACTGCCCCTGCCTTACAGCCACGTGCCTGGGGCAAACAGGGCATGAGACTACAAAGCACCTCGGTAAAAGCTGGAGCAGAAGGATTTGAAAATACACCCAGGGAGCTTTTGAACCTTACCCAGCATGTGGAGTTCTGACTAATGTTCCAGAAAGACTGGATTGGAAGTGCGTGTCAAAAGAGTTGTTGAAGAACAGAAACTTTGTCCAGGGGAACAGCCTACCTTTTCAGAGCCCTGAAGACAGGGCCTTTGGAACTGCTGACAGGGAGCTGGGTCAAACACACAGGAGGAGACAACCAAGGGCACAAGATGGAGTCATGGAATCAGGCTCTACATGTATCTCAAGTTTTACCTATGAAATAGTAAGAAAGCTGCGCCTCATGCCCAGTGCCCCAGGAACCAGTGCTACCTGCAGAGCAGGTTGAGAATCACTCCTCGAGGTGACCTCAGAGGGGACTCTGTGCACTAATGCTTACAACAACATTTCATTAAGCCCAGCCAATAAATCCTTTCACATTAATTGAGCCATTCAACAAATATTTGCTAAATATAATTAAAACATGATAAACTAAATCACAAAGACTTAGTGAAGCACCTTTTGGGGGAAAAAGATAAAGGTAAATTCATTTCAGGCAGAAACCCAATTTTCATTTCTCAAAGTGTAGCCTCATCTCTGGTGGGGGAGAGAAGGGCAGAAGGTTCACAGGGGCAGCCAAGGAAAGCAAGGATCTGCCTCCTGAAACTGCGCACGTGCAGACTGGAGCTCCATGGGGCTGTGAAACAAAGCAGAGTAGTGGAGTCAAGAGCTGCAAGGCTCTCATAGAAGAGGAGTGTAAGCTTGGGTGTCTGAGGAAGCGCGCACCTCCTGTGCCTCACCTCCGCAGAAGCCAGCCAGGAGTACGTGCCCCTTGGAGCAGACAGAGCTGCAAAATGATCTAAGCAGGGCCCAGATAGGTGCTAAACCTCTGCAGAAATAGTAAGTCATGGTAATAAACCTGGGTGTATATGGTTGTGTTTGTGAGCGTGTGCTGCAGCCTTAATTATTGGCCCCATCCTTGTTTCACCATTAGTGTGTCTGGTAGTTTCTTACTGAGTGTTTTGTTGGATAAAGCAGGAAGAGAACTACCCCCTTTTATTCTCTCTCCTAAAATCTTCACAGCTCAAGCCCTGTGTATCACACACACAGCAACATGTAGAGTGTTGTGACATCACTGTTATTGTCACGATGGTGATAATGATTCCTTACAGCCCTCAGCTCAGAGCACCGAGAAGAGGGGACATAAGACCCAGGTGTATCCTGGGGCCTGAGAAAGGCTGGCCTCCAACCTCCATGTTGTTCTGCCTCTGTCTGTTCCCTATAGACTAGCTGGTCATCTTCTGTCACAGCGCACACAGCCGGCCCCATGATCTTGAACTTCCCCTTCCACGTGTGGTGCCTGAAAGGTTGATATCCTTCCTGAGTGACTTTGTACTCCTTCAGTCCTTCTTCTCAAAGACAAGCTCAGCACTGATGTCCAGGCCCTTCCCTCTTCCACCCACATGTCCTCATACACAGCTACCATGTGATTCCGCCCCTCTCCACTGACATTGTCCCCACAGCAGGCAGGGTGGCTGAGCGACTATCTTGTCAACCCATTTGCACTAACCCTCCAGCATGTCAGGACTCAGGTACAGCCACCATTCCCAACCTTCCAGTGCAGAGGGACAGGGGACACAGATGCTAATGCTTCTTCCCAAAGAGCAGGCTCAAGAACCTTCTCAGCTTTTCATGCTTGTTGTCATGCTGAGTGTTGGCTGGAATACTGACTTCCCTCCCCTGGACTCCCCAACAGACCAGGAGGCTGTGCAGTGGCATCACTGCTCTGTAGCCACCTAAATGGCTGCTTGTGCTCATCATACACTCATCCTGAGAGCTGAGCAACAGTGCCTGGGCCAATGGATCGCCCCAGCCCTTCCAGGCACCCACCTCTGGCTCTCTAGGCCAGAGCCTTGTGAATGGGGTGGGACAGAAGTGGATCTTCTCAGTGGTCAACTTCACAGACGAAAATCTCCTTCCAATGAGAGCTCTGAGTTGGTAAAACTCCAACAGCCTCCATGTGGTGCATTTCTTGGCCCCAAGCTCAGGAGGAGCACCTTGTGGTCTATCTCCCACTAATGTCCTTGTCTCCAGGTGGCTGTAATTGCAGCACCAACAGGAGAAGCCACCAGAACTGAACTCATCATGAGGCCCAGCGGGGGTACCGAGACTTACATGGCACAGGTACTGCTGCCTGGGCAAGAGCCACGATGCATGGCCACCACCTCAGTGCACTTTCAGGTTCTCATCAACCTTTCCAACCACATAGCAACCCAGGGCTCCCCCAGGCCAGGAGCACCTTGGGGCCCACCCAGCTTCTACATCTATCCCAACTCCATTATTCCTGAGGGAATCAGGCTGAGAAGAGACAGCGCAGAGATCCTTCATCTGGGTAGATGAGGCTCAACCCAGGCCTGGTATAGATTGTATGAACTATGCACATGGAAAGACAGGACTTTGGAGCTTCCCATAATACATGTTTTTTTTTCAATGTTCTCCATCAACTGTGTCACATGAATTCATTATTGGCATCAAACACAAAAACAAATTCCAAAAATGAAACAGAAATAACAGTCAAATGCTCATTCACAGATCAGATCCATTCTCTAAGCAATAGTCCCACTAATGCTACTGTTTTTAAAAATAATTTTGCAGTCACCTTTAAAAAGACTGGTACCTGAAAGGGCTGAGGATATAGAGTGATTAGGCCAGCAGAACAGATCAAGGTAGGCAGAGGTGGAAACCAGCAGGCCCAGCCCAGGGACTTGCTAGGAGTTCTGACTTGAGGTAAATAAAAATTCATACAAAAAAGAGAAAACCTTCCAGACACTACAAAGACCTCCCCAAAACTCAAGTGACAAGATGAGGTTCTTAGAAAGTCAGCAAGAGCTAATCAAAGCCTGACAGGCTTCTGAGAGGATCACTGTGTTTATTTCAAAAGTGATCTTTGAAGGTATTTTAGAAGCCAAGGACACTTCCAGGGGAAGTCAACACAAAGTTACCCAGAGAGAAAAAGAATGGAAAGAAAAAGGCCTCTTTTGACTTCCCAGAGGTAACTAAGCAGGAGTAGCGTGGGCTCTGCTTGGTGAAGAACCCACCGCCGTCCTTCTGCTCACCTTTAGTGTGAGGGCAGCTATTTCTCTGAGAGGAGATGCTAGGCCAAGCATGAGGCACAGGAATGGGTGAAGAGGTGGCTGAGCAGGAAAATGGACAGTGCTCAGAGGCTCCATAGCCCCTGGTCAGTCCAAGGTACACATCGTCCTCTGCTCCTTGCTGGTGGGGCTCAGTACATAAGTCTGTCTTCCAAGCCCATCCCAGCACCTGTTTGGGGAAAACAAGTTTGGGTGGAACAAAGTCACGACTTTGTCCATGTCCTCACAGACTTGTAAATCATGTTATCACAGAAGGCCCTTAGAGAGACCTACTTTGTTCTTATCACTGCTGTTGCCACTTTGAAAGTCTTGATAATTACTCAACAATGGGCCTTGTGTTTTCATTTCTTCCCGCTCCCATACACCATGCAATCAGTATGAAACTCTCCACCTTTTCCTTTATGTGTGGTCTACAGCTGCTCCATGTGGAAATAACAGAGTTGAGTAGTAACAAGAAACCGCATGTTCTACAAAATCACAAATATTTACCACTTGACCTTTTACAGAAAAAAAGAAAAGCCAGTCCTTGCTTGGTGGACTGCTGTGTTTTGATGCATGTCTGTTACCAGATGGAGGGCCCCAGGGAGATTTTTTTCCAGGTTTCTCTAACAAAGAAGTGGACAAAACACACAGAAAATCAGCAAAAGTGTACATTTATTGAAGGTGAAAAAGAGGCACACTCAGCAGGGCAGGAGCAGGGCGGTGAACAGACTCCCAACCACCAAGGAGAAAAGAAAGGGGTTTTGTGCCCACGATTCCTGGCTGGGCTTCCCCTTTGAGCAGATAGGGCACTGGCACAGCTGTCCTAGGGGAAGCTCACCCAGCCTGATGCCAAGGTTCAGCTGTCCTGTGCAAAGACTCTCCAGGCCTCCTGACACCTGGAAATGGAATATTGGAAATAGCACTTTTCTGATTGGTTCTATGTGCAGTGCTCAGGAGCCGCCGTGGGGTTTGCTTTGGGTTCTGTGTTCTGGGAATGTCCTCTGGGTTTCTATAACTTCTACATATCCAGCCCCAATAGTGGTGCTCTTTGCACCAGGCCTCACCTTCTAGCTCATGTCCTGTGCAGAACTCAGGCCGGAAGCACACTATCCTGCCATGGAGACATCGAGGCCAGGCTAAGGAGAGGCACACCCAAGTCTGGCCTTGCCACTTGGAAGCTTATTGGCTCTGCTGACCCTTTCTCTTACCCCAAACTTCTTCATTATCAAGTAAGACATTTGCCTTGTCTTACTAACTAGTGTTAAAATTATCTTCACAGCTCCTTTCTTAGAAGAGAAGGGATTTTATGCCTACAAAGATTTTTGGAAGATGATGTGCTACATTGGGGCTTGTGAATTTGTGAACATGGGAACTTGTGAATGTGTCCCACAGTGTGAAAGATAAAACATAATGAATGAAGTTGAAACTCTCTCCTCGGGGCCACTCCCCTTTCTCACCTCCCAAGTGACAGAGTTGGGATTGAAATGTGCTACAGGGGCCCAGACACTGAGGGCTTGGTGAGCAGCGGGGCAGGGCCCACAGGAGGTTCTTGAAGAGGACTGTGGGGTCCTGGCCTCTTCCTTTCTTGTTGCCCTGACTCTGCACTTGAGTGATTTAGCTCCACTCTCTGAGATCTGCTGAGTCACTTCAGCCTCCAAACCACAGGCTCAACTGATCATCAGCCCACACCTCCAAAACCACAGGCTAAAAGTAAACCTTCTCTTTGCAAGTTAATTATCTCAGATATTTTGTTACAGTGTCGAACGTTGAGTGCCCCCTCCAGCCCTACAAAATCAATGTATTCCTTATGATTTCCACTTCATTTTTTGTTGTTTTCCTCAGTATAAACATCCCTATTGCCCTGAAGGTCCCAGGTGCATGGCAGGCTTCATGCTGTAGATTCCACCCATCAGCTACCACTGAGCTTCTCCAAACAGCTAGCTACCTGCTCCCTCCATAGGGCATTTCTTGCGCTGTTCTTTCCTGGAGTGTTTCCAGGAAGAGAGGCAGCAAGTTCTTAAGTCTTCCACAGTAAATCCAACCTGAGACCCTTTATTCTGTGAACTTTTAATTCCATCCTTAATAGGCCAAAGAAGTTCATGTGTCTACCTTCTTACCTCAAGCCGTATTATGTCCGGGCTCCAACACAATGTCCCAGAAAACTAGTGAGTCAGCCCCAGTGTCCTTGGAAGAACTGGGTGAGGATCTAACCCACTATAGGCTCCTTCAGTCCATACCATGGACTGTTCCATGAAGGACTGCTTCCATGTGTGCTCTGGTTCCTGGAGGTGTGATTAGCAACATCTTGTACTTCCTTTGCCATGTGACTGTCCTCTTCCTTGTATTACAAGAGGCTGTGCTTCTTTGCTGAAGTCCTGTCAATACCAAACCCTTGCTTTCAGCCTGAGACAGAGTGTAGTGGTGAAGCCAGATCTGGAACGCCATCATACAAGACACCTGCCTCAGGTGAACATGACTGAGTGATCTCCTGGAACAGGGAGAGGCTGCTTCTAACAGCCAACATGGCAACGTAAAGCACTAGGTTAATCCCTACTATAACCTCAGATCTCAGAAATCTTATCTTTCCTGATCACAACCCTGTCTGTCAGGTCACAGAGTCAGAGTCCCTCGCATCTCTGCCACCCTTATCAACAGACTTCTAATACAGTACGTTCTACAGCTATCAAGTGTGAGCACATCCTATCAAACTGCCCTGAGGACCCTCTAGCTCCCAGCATATGCCTTCAGGTGACAACCAACCATCCTTTTACACTGAACTTTAACTTTCTCTTAATTTTTAAGTTAATTTTAATTTTGCAAAACATTTGATGCTACCATGAACAGCCAACAAACATTAAAATGCTTGTGCTTATCCTTATCTCCCATATTCAAGCTTATCAGTGACTTTTTCTCCCAGCACAGCCCCTCATTCCTACAGTGGCTCTGGCACCGCTCATACCAGGTAGATGTCCCATAGGGACTGGAGACCATCAGAAAACCCAGCCCCCTTAATCCCACCTGTGAAGTTTGCTCTCCAGAGACAGCCTGGTACCAATTGTCATGATGCCAGAATACTGACCCTGAAGCAAAAGTTATATGCCAATTCTTTTTTTCTTCTTTTTTAATTGTGAAACTTGTATACTTTACATACATATCATGATCACACTCATCATTGACAATCTGTACCAGTATATGACATGACTTGATTCTCATTTTTTTCCTATTACCCTACCCTATTCCAATTCTTTACAAGACAATAACCACAGGAAGGCAAGAGTGGGGAGAAACTGAAGTGAAGAACGGACATGTGAAATAAATAGAAAAGGGTATATGGCAGAGCTGGAGTTCATTTCAGAAGGAAGCCTAGCTGTTTATAGACCGCTGGCACTTCTCTAGAGTGATGGCGTAGACTCACTGCGTCCTGAATGTCCACCAAGGATTTACCTCTTGAGTCTACGCCATCCCTTGTGCAGTGCACTTAAAGGTTAAATTCATTTTCAGATTCTGTCACTCAGGTACCTCAGAGCAACCCCTGCGGAAGCCAGAATCTCTAGGTCCCCTTGAGTTGGACCCGGCATTGGAGCTGCAAGGGACAATGCTGAAGTCCGTCTGGGCCTCTAGGGAGTGCTAATGACACTGAAATGTCAGGAACAGAGAGCTACAGACACTAGTCAAGGCTTTTGGAGACTCCAGCGTAGGCCAAGGAGGTAGGTGGCAGCATTGGATCTGTACAGTGGGTAAAATGGATCTGGGAAGGAGAAGCTGAAGGATAATGTACTTTCTCATAATCCTGATCTGTAGTAATTTAGTGTTGAAAATATCCTTTCTGACCCTAATAATGTCTTTCAAATGAAACCTTCCCTCTAGAAGTGTTTATTTGAGTTGACTTTGCTTTGACTTTGTCCCAGACACTCCGAGTTATGTTGTTCTTGCCTTGGAATCTGAAGCTACAGCTTCTAATGCAATTACTGGCATTTAACTACCCACAGCAGCGGCGCACCCCAGAATCCCCAGCCATGACTGAAGGCTGCCTTTCTACTCTCAATTTCCTCATACTGCGGTGGCGCCACGTTAAAGGCTTCCAAGACTCAGAAGTCATCAAGGTGAGATGGTGACTATAATTCATGCCAACCACAATCCCTTGGGGACATCTTCTTGACAGTTTCCTCTCCTGCTTTCCTGAAGCTGCTCATCAATAAAGAACGAGGACTTTACTCCATGTCTTCCATGACTCCTGACAAAATGCCTGGACCAAAAAGTTAGAAACATCCATAGCAGAACTTTTGTCTTTTTAATTGAATTGCAATTAACAAAACCATAACAAGTAACATTCCTCGATATTTTGACATTTAAAATTTCAAATATCCACTGTATATTTCATCTCTTAAATTAAAGAGAAAACGGGAAGAGGGACTTCTGTAGCTCCCTTTAGTGATATCTTGATGCTCTTTCTTTGTTTAAAATATTCAATGTTTCTTGAAGGCTGAGAAGGGAAATAGGGATTTATTGCTATGAACTATCTGCCATTTGAGTTGCAAAATTCACAACAGGACTCATTCTGGGCTTTGGACCCTGCTCAAGAGTTTTAGAAAACCAGATACCCCCATTCCCTTGTGTCTCAGATCCTTTAGACAACTATAACAAAATACCAAATTGGAGGCTCAAAAATAATTTTATTTCTTATGTATATGGGGGGGTGGTAGGGTGGGTAGGGCTATGGGAAAAAATGAGAATTAAGTTGTGTCTTATACTGGTAAAAATCCCCATTATGGAGTGCAATCATGATGTGTATATTTAATGTACCAATAAAGATTAAAAAATAATAATAATAATAATAATTTTATTTCACAGCCGTAGAAACCGAGAAGTCCAGGATCAGGATCCTGGAATATTCCAGATCAGGTAGACACATTTCTCAGAGATGAGGACTTTGTGCTACGACTTCAGTGGTAGAAGAGGTAAGAAAATTCCCAGAGACCTCTTTCATAAAGACAGTCATATCGGTCACCTCCCCCAAACACCACACTTCACGGGTTAGGACTCCAACATCAACTGTGAGGTGGAACAAATAATGAGATCATAGCGACTGGTGATGCTAAGGAGATGTCAGAGTCCCTCTCCACAGCCAACAGGTCCTCATGCTACATGTATGATATCTAAAGCCCAGATGGTAGGAGTTAGACAGAAGCAAGCTAACAAAAGGGTCTGGGACTTCTAGAAGCAGTAATTGTATGTGGGTGGGGATTCTAGGGGAAAGCGCTGACTCTGTGCTATACGATTACCGATCAATTGAGTTCCGAGGTGGCTGTGCTGTGACTGGAAAAGCTCAAATTGTGAGGAAATATGTCCCTCGTATCTCACCCAAGACAGGTCATTTTATTGGAAAACACAAGGAGTCATGAATGGCCACTATTATTCAGGGACAGAGATTACAAGACAATAGAATGAGGTTCCTCAGAAGTTCTGATCTTAATTGAGATCCACCAAGATCTCTTCCTCCATGATACTTAAAACTTAAAGATGAACATGGATATGGCCAGAATCGGCAAACTTTTTCTATATAGGACAAGCTAGCAAATATTTCAGGACGTGAAGGCTCTAAGGTCTCTGTTAGCTCTGATGCAGCCACTGACGATATATAAATAAACAAAAATGGCCAAGATCTAATAGATATTTATTTATAAAAACAGGAAGCTAGTAGGGTTTGGCCCACAGTCTGTAGTTTTGCAAACCTCCTTTATGAAAAGATGAAAGATGGACTTCATCAGTCTTGTACCTGACCTTTGGGAATGTCTGGCTATCACATTCTTAATTGTGAATCTGGCAAAGTGTCTCACACAAGATAGATATTGAGTGTCCTATTTGCTCCCATGCTTCTTCCTCTTCTTTCCCTTGCTAGAAAAATACTTTCACCTGTCATTCTGAGTGCATCAAGGAAGAGGGTGCTGTCCTCAGGCTAATATGCTTCCACTTCTGATGGTAACCAAGCAGGTTGTGGTCGGGCTGCACCCTCCACATTTTCAGCAAGGACTGAGGACAAGACAGAGGCTTTGTTTGCAGAGAGCTGGTTCAGCCAGCTCAGAGGAGAATTATTTTCTCCTTTGGTAGGAAAAAATGTTGAGAACACCTATGCTATGTTTACACTCTATTTATTCTATTAATCTTGACTTTGAAAACTGAAAATCATGCCACATCCTACCATATAATCATAGTCTAATTGTCTGCTAATGTCTGTCTTTGCAACTAGAACACGGGAATCAGTTCTCAGAGCTGGATTCACACAGTAATTAGTCCCAACCTCATGGAACAGCTCAGGTACAGCAAATATGTGTTGCAGAGTCAACTCGGAATGAAGATAATTGTGCATTATTAAAGTATCAGTTGTACTCAGGCCACAGAAGGTTTATAAGGTTTACAGTGAAGGAAAGCAAATAGGTACTTCTAGGTGCATTTGTAATACATCATTTCCTGATATGGAAATGATGGAATTTAGGGTTCTGTCTGTTTTATTTAGCTTGGACCCCAAATAAATCAATCTAATAAGTATAGTTGGTCCTCTATATCCTCCAGTTCTTTGCCCATGGATTCAACCAATTGTAGCTTTAAAATATCTGGGTGAAAATGCACCTGTATCGAACATACACAGATTTTTTCTTGGCATTATCCCCTAAGCAATACAGTGTGGCTGCTATTTACATGGCATTTCCTTTGCCTTGGGTATTTAAATATAAGGGAGGGAGCAAATGTTATATAAAAATGCAATGCCATTTTGTAAAAGAATGACCATCTGGGGATTCTGGTATTTTCAAGGGGAGAGAGTGCTAGAACCAATCCCCCAAGCATACCAAAGATGACGACTAGATTTACGAGTCAATCAGGTAATTTGTTCTGTGCAAAGCAGACAGTGGTATCTTGTTCTAGGAGCTCTAGTCCGAGTGAAGTAGGAAAGCTAAAGTTACATAGTGGGATGGTAAAGGTACAGAGGGAAGTGACGTACCCAGCAGCAAACAAAGTGGTACATCCAAGTTTAGAGAGGCTGATAGACCCAAACAAGGCTACTAGGTGCAGAAGAAAGGGGCAAGCACATTGTGGCCCAGCGCTTCTCTTGCTACCATGTGCATGAATCACTGAGCCTCTTGCTCATGGATAGATTCTCATTCACTAGCTCTGCAGTAAAAGCTGAGATACTGTTTCTCTCAGAAGGGAGAGGGTACTGCTCTCCTCCTGGAGGGTCCTGCAGGTACTGCTCTCCTAGAATTTCCAAGCACTTGAAGAGAATAGTTTTCAGTCGTCAGTAGTTACAGAAGGGTAGAAACGGGCAGGGCCTAGAATCCAGAACCTTGAGATCTTTCCATCCAACCTTCTCCTGACACAGAGGAGGAAAGGGAAGGCAGGAAGGCTGAGTGCACGGTTTTCCCACGGCTGTACATTACTGACTAAGCCTCCCCGCTCTCACCACAACATGTCTCACCTCTGCATAAAAGGATCCCCAAACAAACATAAATGAAAGCCAGAGGGGTTTTGTTTTGTGGTTTTTTGTTGTTGTTGTTGCTGTTTTTTACAGGGTTTAGGGTCTTGACAAATTTCATTCTCATCCATGGAGACTGTGAAGACTTATTTCCAAGTCAAGGTCCTTTCTTGTGTTAACGATCCTCTTGTAGCAATCATAGAACATTGCATTTCTCCCCCAGTTGAATTGAGGACCTTGTCAGGAAGCAGAAAGATCAACCTCACAAGGGACGATCATATTTCCTCAGTTCTGAATAACTTGTAAACACATACTCCTTGACTTTGAATAATTTTCAAAGCCGCCACTGAAGAATTCTGCTTTCCAGTAAGATGTGACAGTCTTAATCTGGGAGAGAAGAAGTGAAATTCATAGACTTCCTGGGATTTCATTATAGGAACCAATAATATTATTTACTTTATCTCTGTGAACCTACAGCCATTTCCACATCTGTAGTTACAATCATGTCTCAGCTAGTCTCAGCAGCCCAATTTCCTGGCCTCCTTCCGGCTTTTGTTTGAAGTTGAATATCCTGAGACACATGTGAGTCAGGCAGTGTAACACAATCTGGAAGGTTTCTGAGGACAGTGAAAGTCACATTTCTGAACCTGTTTTGCTCTGCCTTTCCCTGCCTTTCAAGAGTTGCAAGTGCGCCATTCAGGGACTACTCAGGCAGTCAAAAGCCAGGAAACCAAGCTCAGCTTATGCTCACATTTGGTTTACTAAGCGTGGTAGGTTTCTGGCCAGCTGGGGACTCCAACAGTGATTAATTCTTTGCCCCAAGTTCCAGAATTCTGTCCACCCAGAACATCCCTGCAGACCTCCACCACTGAGCCTCACAGACTCTTCATGAAGACATTTCATAAACGTCTCCCGACAGCCCCTCTGGGGTTTCTCACTCAGATCCCTGCTTGGCAGCCAGCTCTGGAACATTTGCTGGGGCTCAGCTCCTGGACCTCCTCCAAATGGGCAGACCTGGGTATCTGTAGCCATACATTTAAATAGCTTATTTAGCTATGCATGTTCCTCATTAATTGCTCCTGCCTTCAATTGAATTTGTGCTTGGTAATTTTCTCCTTAGACAGAGAATACAGATAAAATTTGATGGGCTGTTCTGGCCCTGGGCTGGACAACTGCAAAGCTCCCTTCATTTTGATGACAAGCACAGAGCCCAGGCAGGGAAGTCACAAGTCCCATGGCAGTGGGACACCCATACTTCAGACAGAAGTGGTGGGACTTGGCTAAGTCATCACTTATGCGTCTTCCTTTTCAGCTTCTTTCCTGGGTTTTGTCAACAGGGCCTGCAGGATCTATCAAGTGAAGGACATTTCTCCTTCTGTTTAATGATTCCTGATGAGAACACAGGAAAACTGTATTCTACCACATGCCCTGACCCTCACCAAATGGCTGATGACACCACAGACATTTCACAACCCTAGGACTTTGCCTTTTGCAAGTGCTGTAAGTATTGGCCAGCTAGAATCTTTTCCACTAGAATGGCTTCCATGAAACAGTAGACAGCAATTAGTGGAAAATGTGTTTCTCCTTCATGCCATGCTCTGGTCCAACAAACTTTGAGAGTTCCTGTCCTTGCTGTGCAGTGTTTGGCTGAGCAGCCTGTGTCTGTCTGCCTCACTCACCATATCTATTTGCCAGACAGGTGTGAAGTGATTCCCTAGGAGACCACTGTGGCCAGAACACTGTGTGTGTCCCAACCACCAGAAGCAATGCCAGGCCCATAGGAAGGCACATCATGATGGGGAGAGTCTGCTTAATGACTCTGGACATTTGCCTTGGGCCTATAAGCTGCTATAGGTAGCTTTTTCTTTTTAATACTGAGTGATTCTGACTTACAGACAATGCTGGAATTTTTTTAACAGTAAGGTTTGGCCTGATACCAGTGTCACACTGCATTAGAGGAAGCTCCAGCTTGGCTGGTCCTTCAGCCTGAGCTGCAGGCACCTCCTTGCCACTTCTCATAGATCTCTGGTGCTGCTGGTTAGCTTTGTCTGCATCTATTAGGATGAGAACTTGGGATGCTGTGAATGTCTATGTGGTCGGAGAGACTTGAAGGTCAGTATGAAAGAAGAAGGAATTCTGTGAGCATTTCTCTAGAACTAAAAAGGCAACATCCAAATACAGCATGCCCTTCCCCTCCTGCCATCCTCTCCTTTTCCTACACTTCTTACCGTAGTGAGAGGCACCATGATCCCCTCCACTGTCCAAGCCAGGAACCAGGACCAATCTCAGTGCTTTCCTCCCTCACATAAACCAGACCCTGGAAATAACCAAAAGACCTACTCAGTCTCCACCGTGGCACCTGGAGAGCACTTCTCCATATTCCCATTACAGACACCCAACTCAGTGGCTCAGCCAGGCCAAGGAAATAGCTCCAGCTGCAGTATCCTGGCCTCTTGTCCTTCCTTGTCCACACATGACTCAACACGCCATTGGTGCATGTAATGGCTTGAATGTGTCTCATATCCAACAAAACTCACATGGAGACCTAATCTTCTAGCACATCCTCTTCAGAGGTAAGTGCTCTGAGAGGGATTAGAACATGGAAGTGCCACCTTCATGTACAACAATTTCTCTTGAGCTACTAGAAAGGTCTTCTGGGAAAGTTAGGTCTTACAGAACTAGCTTAGTCACCATGACAGCTGGCTGTTCTAAAATGATCATGGATTGTGTGACTTCTGAAGGGCCCACTTGCCCTTCCTGCCTCTCTGCCATGACACAGTATAGTATAAGCCTTTCACCAGCCACTGACCAAATGGAGGCCACAAGTCCTGTAGAGATGTATGGGCCAAAATAAATTTCTTTGTTTTGTAAGTTACTCAGCCTAGGTTTCTTATTGTTCAGCTACAAAACTGATTAAAACAGTACATGGTTATGTTTAATCCTAAAATACACATCTGCCCAGACATTCGTCTCAGTCTCAATTTCTGTTTCCCCCTTACCTGTTCCTTTCAGTGGTGTCTGTCCCCATATCACAGCATCCAGACTCCTGTGCTGTTTTCTGTCTGGCTCCCTCATTTTCCTACCTCACCTCCTGCCACTTGTTTCCACGTATTTATGTAATATTGACCTCCAACTATGCTTAGCCCATCAAGTCAACTCCTTTAACCCCTCCCGCCTGCCTGAAGTACTCTTTTCCTGCCCTTTCTGCATGGAAAGTGCACACCTGCTCCCAGACTCTAAGCCTCAAAAATTACATCTAAGACTTTTTGTGCAATCAGTTTTTAAATCTTTCTCTACTACTTTTATTATATACCATTGATTGGGTCCTCTTAGTCTAAATTTGTACTTCTCGGCACATTGTCTTTACTCACTAATATTCAGAGAAGAGAGGAAAGATGAGAAGGAAGAGAAGAGTTCCTTAGCAACTTAGAAAGACAGATTTACAGAACGCACAGGTGTCAGGATTTACATTTAAAATGTCCACAGGAAGACATTCAGAGGTGGAGTTGGGGATGGTGATTCGTCATAAGGCCTCTAACTTTACCAATGGATGAACATGTTGATGAAGTTATAATTTAATGGCATTATTTGGAGCTGAAGGAAACTTAGGAGGTAGGCTTGGTGGAGGGGAGTAGATTATGACAACTCTATATGGTCCCAGCGCTTCTTTCTCTCCTGACCACCAAGTTCTTATTGACCACAGCACGCCACCGCATTGTTTCTGCCTTGCTGTGGACCTAAAATAATGGAGCCTGGCTGTCCATGGGCTGAATGCTCAGAAACCATGAGCTAGAACCAACTTTTCCTCCTTTAGATTGATTTCTCTCAAACGTTTTCCTGCAGCAATCGAAGGCTGTCTAACATGACAAGCTCTTAGGTGGAAAGACATCCTATATTGCTGGACTGAACAGGAATCCAAGCTTTTGGAAAAAATGGAGGTTGTAGAACTATAATTTCTCTTTGGGTGGCAAATGGAATTTTCTACACATTGGGCAACTGTCTCACATAGTCAGGTATTTTATTAAGATATGACACAGATTTGCTTCACAAATCTAAGACCTCCAGCCAGCACCAGACACAACAAGAATCAAAGGTTACTGGTAGAATTCTCCCCTCCCAGCATGCTAAGACACACTTCCTCTGTGCACCAGGGTCACAGGCAGACTTCAAGATAATCCCAACCATAGACATGGGATCCCAGAACTTCCCGTAGGAAGGAGATCTGAATGACAGAAGGTCAAGTCTTGTAGACTGTTGGAAACACAAGGAAAGTGGCAGGACATCTTCTTAAAGAAACCAAGATGCATATGGTTTTAGTGGTAGTGTAGGTAGCAGTGGTGTCAATGGTGGTAGTACATTTTTCATTCAATCTGCCAGCTCATTTATCCACAAACAAGAACTGAGACCTTGTTGAAATGGAGGTTGGTAGTGACTCTTTGTCGAAGAAGGAAAATTTCATGTGCTAAGTGCTAAGCATCTTAATACTTCTCATTTCAAGGTTGTTAGTAAACAAACCCATGCACATAAGATTCCTCAACTGTGAAGGCTGGAATGAAGTAGAGGCATCAGAATTCACTTGGGATCTGGGCTCGAGTGGGATGTGAAGGAGACGGACAGAGCAAGAAGTGCCAGATGTGACTTTTTCTAAAAGAGAAGTCTTCTCTTCCTTCACATCAAAGTATTCACCTCACCCCAATGGCCAAAGATCTAGACTAACTAACAACTGATTTCAACACCCACTTTTGGTGTAGAATTAGATTTTTACTTCCCTATCAATAATGTAATATAAGAGAACTGGAGGGGGAAAATGTGTATTTATTTCCTGGCCTACTTTGGTTCTGTCCAAGACTTCTAACTCTAGACCAATATCCTTAATCACTGTGTCTCAGTTTTGCCACATGAAAAACAGGAATAAAACTCACTGGAGTTGTCCTTTCATCTGCTGAGATGACAAAATAGCAAACCCACAGCTGCCACAGCTAATGGCAAGCAAGTTCTAGCCTCCCCCTTCCAATAGGAGGCTCCTTTGATTCATGTTCTGTCAACATCTCTATGAGGCATCCACACTTTCTGCTGAAAGGACTTGAGTGAGCTGATGCCACTCGGAAGCCCCTTACATCCTACTCCTCACTTGCATGACTGTCACAGGGTACACAGGCTACTTTGTAAGTCAGAAGGCAAAAAGAATTTGATTTTCATCCTCCTTAAGTGAGATAAAATGTGAAGAATGAACAAGATAAATAAGGTCATTTCCCTGGTAGGTCCTGCTTAGTTAGATCTCATTTTTAATGCACCGGAAACTAATTTCTCCTCCACTGAGGTTTTCTGTTCTTACACATTGAATGTGAAATACAGCAGTAAATTGATGATGTTGGTGTTTGGAAGTGTGTGTGGTCAATACAAGCAGCACATTATAAAGGGAAAAAGTCATTTCTTTTCAGTAGAACATAACCACTGATTCTAGATGAGTTGCTAGTAGGTCAACCATGAAGGGATTTTCTTGTAATCAACAGCTCTTTCTTCTTCAAATTAATAGTTGTTGAGTATTGGCAACTTACCAAAATTAAGCTACATACTCAGCCATCTAATAATGCAAGCGCCTCTCAGAAAAAAGAGGACATGGAAAGCCGAGATAGGTACCCTCATCCTTTAAAAAGTATTAAGAGAACATAAGAAAAGAAAGAACACTGCTTGCTCTTCTAATGGTAATTTGAACATAGTATTTTCCCTTCCTTGTTTCAATCTGATTCTCACTTAATGGCCAAAGTCTGTAAAATTAGAGGAAAACCTATTCTTGGTTTCAGAAACAAACAGTGAGGACATTCTCAGTTGGAAACTCTTAGAAACATCTAGAAGACATTTTATCTAATAGTTTGGATTGAAAAAAAAGACTGGTATGGTCCACTTTTTCCTGTAAGCTACTTAAAAAGTTAGAATTTAAAAAGAAAAATTCAAGCAGAACCCTTCCAATTCTCAATTTAGGGATGTGTGTAAAGGAGGTTGGGTGTTGGGACAGTCAACTGACACACAATTTGTATCTGTGTGGTTGAGAAGAAAACAAAGATTTGGTAAAGTTTCAGCATACAGCCGATGTAGGGACAGCAACGCCCCCCAGATATGCTCACACCTACACAGACTCCCAAATCATCTTTGTGCTTCCTGGAGCTGAGAGAAAATGAAAACATAGGGAATCTTGTTTAAAAAGTAAAAGTATTAAGAATTGTAGGATGGCAACTGCAGACGACATGCCTGGTGCCCTCCAGTGCACAAGTCGCTCACTAGTGAATCCAGATATCCCTTGTCTTCACACCTGTTGGTTTCAGTGGCCACTCAAAATCCCACCTTCTTGGTCACTGGGCACCAAGCAGGTTCGCATATTAATCCAGGCACCTTCATCTCTAACCCACCCTGACCTTGAACCCTCTGAAATTCATGATTCGGAGCCAGAAGTCTCCTATTGTACCCATGTATCCACATCAACTTTCTTCACCCTTTATTCATTCTTTTTTTTTTAGACAGGGTCTCACTTTGTAGTTCAGGCTGACTCTGAACTCACTATGTAGATCAGGGTAGCCTCAAACTCACAGCAATTCTCCTGCCTCTGCCTCCCAAGTGCTGGTATTATAGACATGAGCCACCACACCTGAGTACCCCCTATCCTTTCGCTCAAACCTTCCTCAAGCCAACTATGTCCCCTGAAGCTTTACCACACTGATGCCTGTTCAAAGTGAGATGGGAAGAGTTGGAATCTTTTTCTGTCCAGCCTCACTGTGCTTCCAAATGGGAACACCACAAAGACGCAGACTAGGACTGCCATTCTTATGAGGCCCTCCCTTGTTCCAGGGAGTTTACTATAGCAGCCAGTGGCATAACCACTTATCCCCAGGAGGACATCGAGTGCATTGAGTCCCTGCACTGCACTGCTCCCCATTCCACCTCTTCTGTCTCCACTTTCTGCTTAGTCCCCTTTGGATTCCATAGCTAATCATTATACTTTGTCCCTTGCAGAGCCCACATATCCTCTCTTCTTACCCTTCTTTTTATTCTTGTGGAAAACCCCAGCTCTCTGCCTGCTTTCTACTACCTGAGCTCCAATAATCAAAAGGGATTCCAAATAAAAAGCCAACATAATGAAGTGACAGCCTTGTCTGATAAACTTGTGGCCTTATATTTGGGTTTTAGTTTTAATTTCAAAGCTAACGAAGAAAATGTTAGCATTCTACAAAATTAAATACACAACTTCAGTGGAACAAACTCCAGAATGGATGACCAGTGCTAAAACTCCACCACAAAGAGTTAAATCTCCATGACTTTTCTAGTGGCAACTGTGACCCCAGGACTGACCCCAACGAGCTCTCCTCACATGTGAAGGTGATGGAAAAGTCTGGAAGCTGCCGCCATAAGGGTGAGTGTATGAGAATTCCCAAACATGAGCACATCCCACACCACCCAAACACGAATGAAGAGCTACAGAGCTGAGAAGTGAGAAAATACAAGGACAAGAAAGTCAGCAGAGGAAACTTTCCAAAGAAGAATTGTGAGTGGTTACAAAACCAATCTAAATCCCAAAAATAAACATGACTTTGAGGAATACACATAAAAAGCTTAGAGCAGTGCTTGCCGTCCAGTTGACTATTATTACAAAAAACATAAAGGTGTTAGTAATCTCAGTCTGAATCCCAAGCTCTAAGCACAAATTCAGAGAAATCTTTTGGGAAAGGAAGAGATAACACAGAAAAGAAAAGAAAAAAAGGAAGAAATTCCTATTAGATCTCTCATCCTGTTCCATTTTAAGTCATAAAATATCACCTCATTCTGGAAGTGGATAATAGAAGGATGATGTCTGCCTTTACATATGTATGTATTTGTATGTTGTTTCATTGTAGGCTGTCACCCTCATTCTATGAACATACAGGTTATTTATATAGCAAAGTGTTCTCTTGTTTCTCCACATACATCCGGGACATTGTAGAATGTTGCAATGTAGCAACCCTATAAACACCCATGTCCAATGGCTGCCCAAATATTAGCTATGCCCCAAGCCCTACACTCCATTCCCAAGGACAGCAACATTGTTTCTTACTAGAAGATGGCTGGCACCAGCCCGTACAGAGATGGATCCAGACCTTCCCAGGGATGGAGGAGCCCAACCCTCCGCATCAGCCCAAGGTTCACCAAAACTCCACTTCCTGAACCAAGATTCACACAGCAGAATCCTGGGTCATGTTTCTGCAACCTGGCCTTCCCTCACCCCCACTGCCAAGGACCAGAACTTCTACATAATAGAATCAAATAGTGCTATGCACAAAGCCCCTTAACTACAGTGGCAGGTGTTTGAATTGAGAATGGACGCTCCCTAGGACCCTAGGGAAAAAAGAAAGCAAACTGAAGATCATGGGATCTAGACCAGATAAAACATGTCAAAACAGGGGCCAGGGAGTTAGCTTGGTGGTTCTGGTGCCTGTCTTGCAAGCGCAAGGACCCGGGTTCGATCCCCGGTAACCACATAAAATACTGGGCGTGGAGGGCCACGCCCAGCAGCAACCAGCACCACATACCACAGTGCCGGGCGTGGTGGCTCATGCCTGTAATCCCAGCACTTGGGAGGCAGAGGCAGGAGGATTGCTGTGATGTGAGTTGGAGGCTGAGCTCAGGGCCAGCCTGAACTACAAAGCGAGACCCTGTCTCAAAAAAAAAAAAAAAAAAAATACGTAAAACATGTCAAAACAACCAGGAGGTGAGCACACCACTTACCTCGAGATGGGTGATGGTTTTTAACTCCCATCACTTCACGTATGGACAAATACTCACCTCATCTTGAGGACACACTATCTATTCTCCCATACGTAGGGGAGACTCCGATCTCAGATTTACCGGTGTGATTCCTTAAGGTACTGTCCTCTGTTGTTTTCCTTTAAGTCTTCAGAGAGTCCAGAATATTTTGTTATTTTACCAAAACCTGCCTGGGGTTGGAGGAAGCATAAGGCTCTCAAAGATGATATTCACCTGAACTTACCACTACAGATTCCATTTCTTTTTAATTCAGACGCCAGGAATATTGTTTGAGCAAGACGCCGCTCAGCAGGGAGCAGGAAGACCTGCCCGGTGGCCATGAATCTCCCCGTCACAGCCAACACGCCTGGCCAGGCCTCGGGAACCGGCTGGATGGAGCCTGTAAACACTTGTCTGGGTTCTGTCTACAGCACAGGAAAATTAATACCCTGCTCGTTGCCTTCCACTTTCCATTTACTTTGCCAATGATGCAGTTACGTACCACTGACTCTCCCAAATTGGATATTAATGATTTACTGGATGAATCTTAGGGTGCTTACAAAGCATAATAGTGTGAGTGGCATTAAAAAATGATGAAAAGAGAAAGCGCTGCTTTCTTCCCATGTGGCCGTGGCCAAGCTGATGATTTATGGCAGGGGGTCTCCTTCAGCTCCTGGCAGTGGAGGCAGAGCCGGGTGGAGGAAGCGGGGTGGCTGCCCATCTGCCTCAGACATCTCGGTTGCCTGCTGACAGTGCTGGAATGGATCACAAGGAGAGGGCTCTACCAGCGTAGCTGAACTAATAGAACTCATTCATATTCCCTCACACAAGGCAAGAAGCATCTCTGTCAGTACTGGGAACGCAGGGGTGGGATGCCTGGCCTGCCACCAGCTGCCAGGCCCTGTCTCCCGTCCAGCGCGCCTGCCTCACACTCTTCCCTCTACAAATCCCTTTGAACATCTTCTTGGACAGCTGGGTGAGGATCTGCTCTCGGAAGTTGACCTACTGCATCCAGAGCTGGCCACTAAGTTCCTCCACATCCTGCGTGAAGTCAGTCTGCCACCAACTCAGATGGTCAGGGTCCTTCACAGAGGTATCAAATGACATTGTCTTCGAGCAAAGTCACCATTACTTTACGGGCAGAAACCTCCTGTGCAAAGCTTTGCCCTGTAAATTGTCTCATTTTATCCCCATATGTCGTATAAAAAGTGGATGAGTGAATACAATGGCTTTTATAAAGCTCACTTTGGTGCAGTATCTTTGATACTGCTATCGTGTGATGAGATATGGTCAAATGTCTTAGAAATAAATCACTAGTGTTTTAGTTTTTTCTATTTTCATCATGGTAAGAACACTTCACATGGAATCTATCCTCCTTGACACATTCTTAAATGTATAACACAGCACTGTTAGCTTTAGAGACCACATTATACAAACACACTGGTCTTCATTCATCTTTCATCGCTAAATTTGGGTTTCTGTTTTTTGGTTGTTTGGGTGTTGTTGTTGTTGTTATTGTTGTTGTTTTGTACGGGGATCATACATGGGACCCTGGGCTTATAAGGCAGACACTGGAACCACTGATCTAAATCCCTGGTCACATTACTAAGTTTAAAACTCAGTGAATAATCCATTTCTCTCTTAGCATTTTGTCTCCTGAGCTTAGCTGCTGGAGGTCCACCACATCAGTGGAATGACATGCCCTGCATCTTTGTGGGTCATTTTCACTTCACTTAGCAGAGTGTTTCATTCCTCAGATTTATTCCCCTTGCCACAAGTGATAGAACTTCCTCCATCTTTAAGGCTGAATGAAATTCTATTATATATAAAAACCATATTTTCTTTTTTCAGACATCCACCAACAGATATTTTGTTTGCTTGTATGTGTTGGATATTATGAGTAATGTTACAATAACATAGAAAGACAGGTATCTGTCTGAGATGCAGGCTCCATTTTCTTTGTATATGCGCACAGAAATGTGATTTCTGGATCCTGTGTTAGCTCTATTTTCTTTTCCAGAGAAGCCGCCATATATTTTCCACATGGTTGTAAACTATACAAAGGTTTGCTTTCTTCCAGTCCTTGCCTAGATATTATATATATTATATTTTTAATATATGTATATTAGTCATTCTAACAGGTACAAGGTGATTCCTCACTGCAGTTTTAATTTTGCATTTCCCCAATGATTAATGATGTTCCAAGCCTTTGCATATGCATATTAGCCATTTGTATCTGTTTGGAGGAATAGCTATTCAAGTTCTTTGCCCATTTTTCAATTAGCTTCTTTAGATTTTGCTGTACAGTTATAGGAGTTCTTCCCTTACATATTTTGCACGCTAACCTCTTGTCAGACATTGGGTGTGCAACTATTTTCTCCCATTGTGTAGGCTGCCTTTTCACTCTCTTGATAGTTTTGTCTGCATTGGTGTTGACAATGATTTCTTAGATGTGACACCAAAAGTGCAAGCAACCAAAGAAAAAATAAACAAATAGGACCACATCAAACTACAACCTGCTGTACAACCAAGTTCTGTCGCATTCTTGAGTTATGTCCCCTCCTGGAGAGATGTTCCCTCCTTGAGCCTTGTTTCCTAGGCAATAACTTAGGGACCCCACCTCCTCCGTGCACACATACAGAACCAGGGATTTGAGACAGGGTGAGAGGAGGGTGGAATGTTAGAGTAATCTTGTCTACACTGTTTCAAAAGAACCTTTCTCCTCACCCAAGAAGTTGTGCAATATTTTATCCCAGACATACAATAGATAAGGAACTAAAAGCCCAGTATACAAAGCAATTTGACCAGGTAGACATGGTTGGCAATGTCGGTGTTTGTTCCAGCACCTCTAAGTTAATATCTTTATCCCAAAAAGGGAAATGGACTTTGCTACCCAGAGAATCACTCCCCAGCAAGGAGGAGCTGTGCAGGGAGTGATATAGAGGAGGTTCCGAGTGCTAGGTGTGGTGCCAGGCTCTTCAGATGATCTTCCCGTCTACAGCTCTCAGTGTGTCAAGGCAGACACCATGGCCATTCCCAGGTCTCAAATGAAGACTCTGTCCACAGCCCAAAACTGGAAAAGAGACGGGCTCAGCTTTGGTTACATGACTCCCAGCTGGGCTCTCAATTTAAGAAACTGTAATTCCAGCTTCTCCTCTCTCTGTGATCTTTGTTTTTCTCCTGCTTCACTTAGAACCTCTCCTGGATCCCATTGCCTCAGTTCCTTGCTGACCATGACAGTCCTTAGCTCACCGGCGAGCACCTCTGTGGGAAGCAGGAAGCCGGAGAGTGTGACTGTGGTCTCAGGAGGTCAGATGGTGACTGGGAGAGGAGGGGCAGGAGAAATGCACGAGCCTGCTCCGACCCAGTCTGTGTTTCATTTGCCTATGCATCCACTAGACCTCCTTCCAAGGACCAGAGAGCAGAAGAGGCAGAGAAACGTTCGCGGGAAGTAAAGAAGCAAAAATGACGGAGAGGAGAGTTGGGCAATAAAATCAAGTGACTAAGCTTAGTTACTTGGGTGAAAAGTATTTAAAACCACCCTTTTTCCAAAAACTGTTAGGAGGTGCACAGAAGAGATAGGTGTACTGTTCCAGGGGAATGTGGACCAGAGGAAAAACATATTAAGATCCACATCAGGCAGAAATCCAATTTCTCTGAGCTTTTCTGTTTGTAAAACAGAATGATCCTAATTCCTGCCTCACAGTGCTTCTGTGATAATTAAATGAGATAAAGCCCAAAACATAGCTACCCCAGAGGCTGATTCATAGCAAACGTTCAGTAAATGTTAGCTACACATATGTGTTTTTCTTAAATATAGTTAAAGGAAATAAACAAGGAATGACCCAAGCAGAGTGGGGAGGAGAAAGCAAACTGGCTCTGTGGAATAACTGGGTAGCTGTGGCTGAGCTGGAAGTGAGCGATGAAGGCCACACGAGTGGGAAAATCCAGCAGCAGATTCCAAAGAGCACTCGAGAGGGTGGTCTTCTTATGTCTAAAAAAAGTTCTCAGCGGGACTGGGGAGTTAGCTCAGTGGTTCTGGTGCCTGTCTTGCAAGCACAAGGACCCGGGTTCAATCCCCGGTCACCACATACAACAGTGCTGGGCATGGAGACACACACCCAGAAGCAATCAGTACCACATACCAGTGCCAGGCGTGGTGGCTCACGCCTGTAATCCCAGCACTTGGGAGGCAGAGGCAGGAGGATTGATGTGATGTGTTTGAGGCTGAGCTCAGGGCCAGCCTGAACTACAAAGCAAGACCTTGTCTCAAAAAAAAAAAAAAAAAAAGAAAAGAAAAGTTCTCCGTGGCCTCCATACACAGTGAAGTCTGTTTCTAGGGACAACGCTGTGCCTTTTCCAGGGCTGAGAGGACAGGCTGGTGCCATCATCTCTTACTCAAAGCTGAAACTGAATTTTTTTTAATCTTTATTGGTACATTAAATATACACATCATAATTGCACTCCATAATGGAGATTTGTACCAGTATAAGACACAACTTAATTCTCATTTTTTCCCATGGCCCTACCCACCCTACCACCCCCACATATACATAAAATTTGTTTCCTTACTTTTTTGTTACAATCTCAACATTTTCCCCCTTTAACCTATTTTACATTGAGCATTTTCTATTTCACAATATATAACATACACAATGCTAGGTGCAACTGAATATTATCTTGAACGATTTTTCAACAGAGATACAAACTCCCCAGAGCTGGACTGAACAGTGTTCTTCGTGGTACTGCTGAGCAGTTCATTGGTGGCTGAGAACTTACTGGATGGCAGGAAGAGCTGTGTCCCGACCTCATTCTGTTACTACTGAAACATCCACACATTGTGAAAGGTTGTTGAAAACTCCCAAGCACTGCTCAGCCCAGAGGTAGAACCTGAACGTGGCCCGTGCAACAAGCTCCCGAGTAGTGAGGCTGTACTCGGGCCCAAAGCTACACTGGAAGCAGCCAGGCTTTGTGGAATTGATTAATAATTAGATATCCCACCCAGCCATTCAGAAAAACAGGCTGGCTAGAATCAGCTCTGCCCCAAAACATCTGCTCTACATCATACCATCACTCATCTCCTACCCCTGGAGCACAGCCAGCTACTGGCCACCAAGAGCAAACCTGCCCCTGCCTTAACCATGTGCGCAGTCACTCCGCAGATGGAGCGCCTATGCACCTGCCCCAGGGCGGCCACACCATTGGTCTCGGTCTAATGGACAGAAATGCCACAGATCATATCCGGCCAGAATGTCAGGAAGAAATGAAACTTCTCCATTTTTTTCCCCCTGTGGCTGCGGGTTCCAAGATCCCAACAATGGTAGAACAGATGGCACAGATCTCTAAGGCAACATATGGCAAAAGCCACCCTGAGACCTCCTAGCACATATCCGACTGCCGAATGGGCAAGAAACAGATTTCTACTGCTTTGTACAACTGAAACTGCGATTTTTTTTTTTTTTTGCTCTAGCAACTAATGTTACATTGCCTAATGTCACTACCACCAGTATATTCACCCCAAATTACAATAGCGACATTTCACTTAGTCAAGGTCACCACTTACCAGGTGAGCTACATTTGCAAAATATTTATTTTATATGCATTATCACTAAACTTCCATAGTTCTCATGATCTTCACCTCAGATGTCAAAACCAAAGTCCAGAAGGATCAGATCAGCTTGGCTGTGCCCATCCAGGTTTCCTACATTCCTAAATTCAATAAGCCATGGATTGAAAGTTTTTTTTTAATTTCATCTATATTGAACATGTGATGAATTCTTTCTTGTCATTTTTTCCTAAATATTATAGTACAGCAACTGTTCGGGAGCCTTTAGATTGTGTTTGGGATTCTAGGTCTCACAGAAAGGTACAGGAGCATGTCCATAACTCATGTGAACCCCTGGAGCACAGCCATACTTGCGGGTCCATGCCCTTTGAGGGACTGGAATGTTCACAGAGTTGGGTATCCACGCAGATGCTGGAACCAATCCCCTCAGCTCCCAAGGGCCACCATACCTGCCTCAGGATCCCACCAGTCATGAGCGCAGAGCTCAAATTCAAACCAAGTGAGATCTACTATAAACTGGAGTGAATTTAGAACTACAAATAGCTTGGTTCCTTGGAGATCTCTCCACACAACTGAGTAAAATTTCCTCCAAGGCTGATTGTTACCATATCCTATCGCTGTCTTCCCAGCTCCCCACAGGCCTTGCTCAGCCTCCATCCTTTCTCTCCTCCACGAGATAGTTACTAATGAAAATCCAGACAGTGCTCAGGAACCCCTCACCTACCCAGCCCCATGGCTTTCCTGGCACAGCCTCCTCCCAGTTGTATTTTGCAACACAAGAGGCTCACTGTCCAGACAGTTCTATGTTCCAAGGTTAAGGCTGTTGGACACTTCAGCAACTCCCTGAGTTCCGAGCAGGCCTTACCTGCTATTTATGCTTCTGTACCTGCATTTCTGACACTGGTGAGCAGCCTGGCTCTGCAGCCAGCAGAGCCCTGGTGGAGGAGAAGTTAGGCCATCCTTGCATGCCTCATTCACACCCACCAACCCAGAGTGGTGCCACTGTGCCATCCCAACATGGCTCACGTGCCTGGCACTTCCGGGCCATGGACTTGGCCATCCTCTCGATTGCATAGTTCCTAGGTCTTTCTCAGACAGAAGTTACGTGAGGACACAAGAGACAGTGTGGACCAGGGTCGAGGCTGAGGACGGAGAACACATGACTGTTCTATCTAAGATAGAAAGGACCAAAGTGGTAGGAAAAGTGGGTCCAAAGCCCTCACCATGAAGACCCTCCAAACCTGATATCACACAGAGCTTGCCCAGGATAGGTGCTCATTAAGTACTATCTGCATAAACAATTTAATTAAACAACAAACAAAAAGTAAGCATTAGACATACGTGCAAAATGTCCCAAAACAGAAGTAGAAAATTAATATATCTAAGGGACTAGGGAACACTTCATGGAGGAGAAGACGTCCACTCTGGGGTTTGAGAGGATGGACAGCAGCTTCCGACAGAGGAGAAGCAGAAGTCACTGCTGGGGCACATCCACCTATGCTTTGTACTTGCAAAGGGGAGCTGAGGTTTACTACAACTTCATCTTGGGTGCACGTGCCAGTCATGAGGACCCTGCTCCCTTCCTGCTGTGTTAGCCAACTTGAATTAGACCCTGGAGGGCTCTGATGACCACCCCAAGCAGCTGAGGAAGAGAATCCAAACAGCGGGCTCAAAAGGAGAGAAGCCCCCAGTTGACGCTGAGTGGATGGAGCAGCACCCTGTGCACAGATAATACCTTACAGAATCCTCAGAACATTCAGAGAGAAGCTGAGGCGCACAGAGTTGGGTGGCACTAGGGTGTGTGTGAGTCTTCCCCAAAGACCTGTGTGATGAAGGTGCAGTCCCACGTGTGGCATCACTGGAGGTGACTCTTTTGAAATCCCACCTAGTAAGAGATCCTGAGGTCCCTAGTCTGTGGAAGGGTGGAGGGAATCTACTCTCTTCTTTCTCTCTTTGCATCCGGCTTGTGAGGTAAGTGCTTTGCTCAGCCACACGGTCTCAGGATTGTGCCTGAAACTGGTGCCTTTTTCTAATTTCTTATGCACAAGGAAGGCATTTCCTTTTTCCTCTTCCCTCAGAGGCACCGTGTAGCCTTTGGCTTATTCACCTTCTCTGTGGTACATTAAAGTAGATAAATTGGAGGGCTTTAGGGTCAACCAGGCTGAGATTTGAGTGTCTGTCTTGCAACTCACAGACTTAACACATTGTATGGCTGGAGAGAATCATTTAGCTTCTCTTCATCTCAAAGTCCTCATTTATAACATTAGGATAATATTACATTAACATTTCCCAGGTCTCAGCAGAAAGTGTAGAAATCTGAGTTAAGAAGGAAATTGTCAGTGTCATACAATTGGCTTAGGTGCTTCACAAATTATTAGTTCTAGGAAACAAATGAAGAAGGAACAAATCTGGGAGAAACAGGCATTTCCTGGGGCAGACTGATTGGCTCGCTGGGAAAATTGCACCACTACCTTGGGGAGTTGGTCCACATTGTACGGCTTTCACTTGCAACTCTGAACACGGTCTCCTGCCCTGTCTCGCTGACCTAAGTCTCCAGCTGGCCAGCAGAAATGGGGCTCCTCCCCCTGCCATAGCCGCAGGCCCTGCCCATGACTGAAGACTATGACCACTCTGGGAGGCACCTGGGCATATGGGCTTGGCCAGTAGTAGAGAGATTCACAAAGAAGACATGGAAGTCTGAGTTCTTGTTCCACTCCTGACATTGATTCTGTGTCTAGGCTAGTGTTTATTTCACTTATCAGTTAAGTCTACAACGAGCTGAGGAGAAAATCACCAAAATAGGGCTTCTGTCTAATACTTCGTTATCACAAAGAATAGAACTCAGCCTACACAAACATACAATAACCTTGTTGAAGGATATTGTCACTTGCGCTTGTGTTATGTGCCTTTAATCTTGTTAGAAGAATCAGATACAACCTCCAAATGCAACTGAAAATTGATGAGCACTCAGCAAATGTAAAAGGTGATTAGCTCATACATGACACTCTGCCCCTATGTGTCTCCATTTCTTCTTCTGTAAAGACAGGAAAGCACTGTCTGTCATTGCTTCACATGTGCTGGCTTTGACCAAAACAACCAAATTGATGAGAGATGGGAGAGTAAAACTGGGAGCTGGTCTGCTACAAGAGGTGTGATCCGTGGGTCAGTTAACACGGTAAAAACCAGCAGGGAGCAGCTTTCGGGGAAAACAAAGTGCCTTTCACAGGAAGAGAGCCATTTCCCATGACCTCCCCTGGCTCCCATAAGGACTCCTGGGATGGTTTTCAGGAGACCTGGGAGCCTGAGACAGTCTCAGATGAGAGCACTGGCCTCTCCCCAAACCTCTAACACTTACAGACCCGTCACTCCTGCCTCACAGCTCCAGCAACAGAGATAAGAGACCAGCTGCCGCTGCTCTGAGCCACATGACACCCCCTTAGCAGCATCCCCTGATCCCCAAGGGACGGTTCTGACAGTGAGGAAGAAAGAGTGGGACGGAGGGCTCAGGAACGCAGCCTGGTTTACTGAACACCTGATGTCCCAC
>PVIR01012553.1:0-44410 GCA_004026965.1 Petromus typicus
AAAAGAAAAGGCTTGTTTTGGTTCTTGGTTTTGGAGTTTTCAGTCCAAAACTGGGTAGATTGATGATTTGACTGCTGGTGGGTATGCCAGATGGGAATGACAGGAATGATATTGTAGGGCAAAATTAATGATCTCAGGAGCCACAAAACAAAGAGAATAACAAAGTCTCTGGGGTCCCACAATCGCCTTCAGTACATCCCCGCAAGGGTACACTGTAGCAGACACTTCCACTCACTATTAACAGGTTCCGATGACACAAGCTTCTTGCACATCCAAAATTCAGCTGTGTTACACCTGAAGTAGCAGATCTTAGCTGAGTTCACTCCCAGTCAAGATTAGCTGACTTGAACACCCTTTTGAATTAGCCATTTGTTCCCTTCAGCAAAGATATATTTGTGTCTCATTCTATAGTCCTACTGCTCATTACTTACTATCAGAAGGTGTCCCAAGATCTGCCCATGCTTGTAATGAATAAACACTGGATGTCCTGGGAGTTCTCTGTCTTTGGCCCTTAGAGCAACTTAAATAAGTTTACAACTCAGTTTTTCTCAAGTCTCTGCCTCTGTGTCTTTATGTCCCACTTTCCCATCTCATGGAAATTGTACTGGCTCACAGGCGACCAGGACTCCCTTCAGAAGTCCAGAGTAACATCCTCTTTCCCTTTTCCTGGATACTACCTCCTAAAAGTCCATAGTACCCTGCAATAGTGCCACTTTCAAAACCAAGCTTTTAACAAGTGCAGCTTTGGGATACTTTAAAAATCAAAACTACAACAATTGTCCAGAAGTTTTTCATTTCTAAGACCATGATTCCTATTACATTCAATAAATACATGTCTAACCAGTTTATATAGGCATGCACAAATGTATTATTTCTAAAATTATTAGATTAGATATGTTAAAATATGAGTCACTTTGTTGTTCAAAACTTTATTTCTACATTGTAAGGACCATTTCAAAAACTAGTCAAAGCTAAATATCCTACCATTACTCTTCCAGGAGCAATGTTTTTCTGCCTCTTCTTCCACTTTTTGTACAGTTCATTTCCATTCAAACTCTTTCCTAGTTTAGTGATTCTCAAAGTGTGGTCCCGAGGCCAAGAATATCATCATTACTTTGAGAACTTATTGAAGGGGTCATTCTGGGGTTCTCACTCCATCCTGCTTACCCAGTAACACTGGGTAAGATGCTAGGAGAGTTCTTGCTTCCTAGAAAACCTCTTCAGTTATTTACTGAACAAATAAGGACATAAATGAAGCTATACAACATACAAACAAGCAACTAAGAGTATACTACATTCACCAAAATAATTCATGATTGCCCACATCAGTGATAGGTCTCCAATTCGTTTGATCACAGACATTTCAAAATTATAATATGCAAATTGTTTACATATTTTCCACATTGATAAATTCTAAGACTTGCTTAAGAGGCTGAGATTTGTATGCCTTATTGCACTTTTTAACAAAAGTGCATCACAGGCCTTGGTCATATGTAACTGCTTATTTCTCTATATAGAATTTAACATTAAGGCCAAAGCTTCAATATGTCAAGGACAAGGCAATCTCTAATTTTGGAGAGCACCATGATTTCTTTTTGCTAACTACAGTAGTGGAAGTTTAACTTTCCTCAGAAACACCAGCTAAGAAGAGGTAGAGGCAGAGCTTCCGAGAAACCCACGTGGTGGCTCCTCAGAGATGCAGTTTGTAAAACCTACTGCTGCTCCATATCTCTCACTCTATTGCCTAAGAAAAAAAGCTGTAGAAAGGGCCTTAAAAAATCACAGTCCTCCCTCTGCCTGTCAGCAATATGCACAATGAAATCTGTTGCTTTTACTTGGAATAAGCTGCAGATTAAAAAGAGACAATTTAGTCAAAATTTACAGCTTTATGCTGGATATTTTTTGCCTTCTGAGTTTTTTTTTTTTTTTTTTTTTTTTTTTTTAGCACAATAGCTTTCAGTTGAGAATACAACTTTTACAACTATAGGAGAAAAGGCCTTAACCAAGTATGTAAGCCTTCTAGCACATATTTTTTTCTAAGAAATATATTTCTCAAATGGATAGATAATGCCCCACCATTCAGCATCAACACTTAACACATTTAGAAATAAGTACCAAAGAGCAGTGATCCCATATTTGAAGATAGACAGAGAAAGAAAGAAAGAAAGAAAGAAAGAAAGAAAGAAAGAAAGAAAGAAAGAAAGAAAGAAAGAAAGAAAGAAAAGAAAAAAGAAAGGACTAGTTAGAGTTAAGCTAATGAGAATCCACGTTAACATCTTCTCACTTTTCACTGCCTGGCAACCTGTGACAAACCAGGGTAATTCATTCTATAAGTGTCTGCTTGACTTTGTGGCTTCACTGGTCTCAAAATGCATTTGGGTTCAGTGAAGAATATTTCATAGATGCTAGTCTCCAAGAGGAAGAAGAATTTGCATAAGTTACTACAGAAATTCAAGCAGAATTTAAAAGATATCAGTTTTGGAGGGGCTGGAGGGAAGCTTTGTGGAATATCTGACAGGCAGGAACCATCTGGTAGGCACTGAAAGATCAATTAATATTTCACTGAAGATCTGGTAGGCGCTTTGAAAGATCAATTAATATTTCTTCGTGTTGAACTTCTGAAAGAACTAATGATTAGAACTTCTATGTACTATACTTTAAACCAAAACAATGCAAAATAAAGTTTGACTTAAAAGGCCTTTTGGTTAAGTGTCATCAATTTTATACACAGATTATGAAATATACTTACCCAAAAAACTTTTCTCTTTATTCCTAGATAATGAAAATGAAGTAAGAAAAAATGTTGTGGGCATCACATTCTTGCATACTACGATACAGTGAACTTTTTCTCATGCCCTAACATTTTTTTTTCCATTCTGATCACTGAAAACAGATTCTTTCAATAGTTATGGTAACTACTGAATTTCTTGATGACATGTACCATTACAACCATTTCTCAGGGAAAATGATGCCTGGCATTTTCAATTAAAAGGGTCCAAATTTCTCAAGGCATTAACTCCAGATCTAAACATGCAGTTTTCTTGAGAGGGAAGTTTACAAAAGGTTTTTCATGCATTGAGAAAATGGAAAAATAAATCAATATGAATTCATTGGGGGAGACAAGGCAGTCAAATTAACTCCAGGAAGAGACAATTCAATCCAACCTTTTTCTTTTGAACCCATATACCCAGTCCTTCTTCCATCAGTTTTCCACTTAACTGATTGTTCTTAACATACTTTCCTGTGACTATTCTCTGTTAATACGGTTCATGGCTTCAGTAGTTGTGCAAGAAAAGAAGTAAAAATGACTTTAACCTCAGTCAGATTGGTAATTGGTTAGTAACTCTGGATGTCAAAAGAGAATGAGGTTAAAACGGCTTGCCTTAAAAGGAGTCTTGTGTAATTAGTTATAAAATTTAATTGTCCATGCTTTTTCCATTTCCAGTACCCAGACTAAACAAAATCTTGTTGAATTTCTTTATGATTATTCATCTCTTTCTATTGGGGGAAGGGATGAGGAACATATATTTAAACTTAAACTTTTAAATAACTTAATAATCTCTCTATGTATAATACTTAATTATAGAGTTCCAGCAGATATAATATCAAAATGAAGTGAAAAAGTTCATTTTTCTCTCCATGTTCAGTGCCCTGTTTATAATTATTTCATTTATATAGAGGAAATAGAGCCCTTAGTTATTCTAAATTACTAAAATTTTAACATACATAAGTATTTAGCTCAAGAAAAATAATTATCAAGCATTAATTTTAAGTGGACATTTTAAATACTTTCTAAAGCATCACAACCAACTTAATATTTGTGAAAACATTATTCAATAAAAAATTGATTTAAATTACTTATTTAATGACTTTTTAAGACAGGCTTTTGACTAATTTTTCCTAAATATGCTAATCTTTTACTTTGAGCTATATCTCACTAATAGTAACATTTGTTTTTAACTACCTAATATCTGTGTTTGAGGCCAAATAAACATTAAATTATATCTAGGACTCAAATATGTGTGCCATCAATATCATGTAAACAAGAAACAGAGTTTTCAGTCTTAGAAAGGGTAGAACCCAGCGAAAGAAACAATAGAGAATATTCTTGTCTGTTGAGAGGGAAGATAGGAAAAATGATGGGACTACCAACTGTATAGTGCATTTGCATTCAAATCAACTCTATTTTGTTCAATTTCACATATAATAAGTACCTAATGTTGTAAGAGCCATCACAGCGTACCACAGCTGAGAAAATGAGGCTTAAGGAAGGCTCTTGAATGAATTACTCTAGTAGACTTCATGTTGTGTCCTGGTGCATCCCTGAAGAGCTCTGAGAAAGATAAGGGGTGTGCAGACAGTGAGATGCTGGACAAGCTTCCCTCCTCTTCACAGGGGATACTTTGTTTGGATCTAATTTTTATATTGAGTACAAACTAAGACCAGATAGCTTTTATAACTAAAACAAAAAAGTGAAAGATTTCTAATGTAGCCTACTCCTCAAAATTTAGAGGAAAGAAAACTATGACAGAGTAAAGTCACTTTATAAACTTTCATAAACACTGTACGGCAAAATTAACAACTTCATTTCATACAGCTTTTAAGTCAACAAAGCAATTGAACTGATGGAATCAAGATCAGTGCCTAATAAAGGCAAAAATTTTCAAAAGTATTTATAATGAAATACAGATGTAATTTAATGTAATCTCTGCAAAAGATGTGATCTTCTACTTCCTCACAGTACATTGACAGTGTCTCATTTATAGAAGATAAAAACATAGAGATATATTGATTCAGTAAAACATATTCTATAGGCTCATCTTAATACGTAGGAGAAGCAAAGAGAAGAATAAACAAGTTTAGAAAATGAAATCCAAAATTTGATTTAATTGGAAAGAAATAAAACTATCTCTAAAAGAAAATGGGAAATACTGTGCTGTGTATTACTTGGAAAATGTGATGGAAATCAATACAATGAGGGTGAAAAGCCAAGCTGAGAACAATAATGGGGATCACAAGGAGAAAAAAATACATTTAATATGAAAAAAATATATTTAACATAATCTAAAGGTAAGTAAGTATTGTGTTTATACATTATCATTATCTAAAAAAATGTTTAACTCAGAAACAGCTAAAAGTCTAATTTGACTTGCAACTGCTCATTTTGCTATATTGCTTTGTTAAAATTTTGAGTAAGATTAATAAGCGACCTACATAAGTTTTCTTTATAAATGTTTAGATATTTTTGTACAAAATGCACTTCACGACTTTCAGTCTTTAAAACTATCAGCAGCAGAAGTGGACTCACAGAGTTTTATCTGTATCTCAGCACTTGTTTTACCCCAGAATGGACTCTGGTTGGATAACAGATGCAAACAGTACCCTCAGAACAAAGCAAAAGCATCTGATATTTTAGAGGATACTTGACTCAGAACTTTAGTCTCATAGCCTGAGTTAAGTATTCATTTCTCCAAGTACTCATTTCTTCCTTTCTCCAAAAGCAAATCTCACTTCTTATCAATCTTTATCTATTTTTTCCAAAATTGATATCAACTACAACTTCTTTCTGACTTGGCCTGTATCTCTTATGTAGACAATAAAATTATTATTTTAGTTCTTCTAGCTCATCTTTAAAAAAATAAACTGAGTTTATAGGCACATTTTGGTAACATATTATGATCACATTCTTCATTGGCAATTTGTACCTGTACATAGTATATCTTGATTTTTTTCCCATTGTCCTGCCCTCCTCTCACTAAGGAACTCTAGTTCTAAAAAACCTAGAGGAAATAACTAAAATAGTAACACATCATTAAGAACAATAGATGTGTTATCAGAACTATGATGTGAAATACAAGTGAAAGTCTTTTACAAAGAAAACCAATGAAAGTTCTAATTCTAGATTTATATACTTTAAAATTATATAAGAACATTAAAGTGAAATGTTACAGCTAATGAACATTATGTAGCAAATGGAATTCAAATACACATCACAGTATATTAGTTTGCACTATAGGGAAAAAAAGCAAAAAAAAAATGAGCATGACAGAGGCACAAAGCTCATTTTATGTAGCCAAAAATAGTTGATAAAAGTTATTCATAATTATTGTAACTCTATCAGTTATGGAGCATACTTTTGTGACCATTATGTTTAATACCAGATTGATGCTTAATGCTGGTGTACTGATATGTCTTGTTAAGATGAAATATAATGGAATTGTCCAAAATGTTTCTTCCAATTACAAACCTTTGTTTCCATCTGAGGCATTCCATTAAACCATACATTTCCCAGAGAAAGGCAATACTTAAATATATCATAGTATGCCATAGCAATGTTATCTTTTGTTTGGGGAAGAATGAAGTAGTCTACTGATTTTTTTTTTTTTTTTTTTGAGACAGGGTCTCACTTTTGTAGTTCAGGCTGGCCCTGAGCTCAGCTTCCAACTCACATCTCAGCAGTCCTCCTGTCTCTGCCTCCTGAGTGCTGGGATTACAGGCATGAGCCACCACGCCAGGCACTGTGGTATGTGGTACTGATTGCTGCTGGGCGTGAGTCTCCACGCCCATTATTGTATGTGGTTCTGGGGATCAAACCTGGGTCTTTGCACTTGCAAGACAGGTGCCGGAACCACTGAGCTAAATCCCCGGCCCTACTGAAAAATTTTTATGAAAATATTTTGAAAACTTGTATACTTTCCTAACCCAAACTTTTAACTAAAATCTTGAAATTATTTTTTATTCTAAAAATAATTTCTAATATTTTAAGGAAACATTTAACTTCCTATATTTCCACAGTCCTGTAATCAACAGCCTAGATAATAAAATGTATGCGCATCAAATTTGTGGCACCAAGTTGGGTATAGAGTGAACTTCTTTAAGAGATGATATATATGCTCCTGAACTAAGCCCAAAATTTGAGAGATAATATGATAATCTCAAATAATCTAAACATTCTGAGCAGTTAGAATCCAATGAAAAATTTAAAAAGAGAAAGTAAATGTCAAAAGCAAATCCAATGTGACAAAATCAGAGCAGGCAATAGAATAGCATAAGTAATTCTAGGCGACAACAGCATGATGGAGAATATCACAGTCCCCAACTTGAAACTATACTAAAAGGCTACTATGATGAAAACAGCATGATATCAACAAATAAATAGACCTGAAGACCAACAGAATTGACGAGAAGATGCAGAAACAAATCTACACTAAGCTACCTCATCTTTGACAAAGGAGCAACATACCCTCAACAGAGGAAAGACAGTCTCTTTAATAAATGGTGCTGGAAATACTAGGCTTCAACCTGACAAAGATGAAAACTAGACCTACATCTTTCACCATGCACTAAACTAAAATTGGTGTGGATTAAAGATCTAATTATTGAAACAGAAACACTAAATCTGCTGAAAGATAGGGTAGGTAGAACTCTTGGACACACTAGCAGAGGGAAAGACTTTATGAACAAAACCTCAGTAGCATGGGAACTAGCAGAAAGAATAGACTGAGATCTCATCTTATTAAAAAGTTTCTTCAGAGCAAAAGAAACTACCAGTAGACTGAAAAGACAATCTAGAATTTGGGGGAAAATTTTATCAGCTGTTCCTCAGACAGAGGTCTACTACCTAAAATATATAAAGAACTTTTGAAAATCAGACCATAGTAATTTAAAGATGCAATTCAAATGTGGGAATCTAAAATGGCTAGACATTTTTCAGATGAAGCAGTAAAGGCAGCAAACAAATATATGTAAAAATGTTCAAAATCACTGCTCATTTGAGAGATGCAGATAAAAACAACACTGAGATTCCATTTCACTTCACAGAGAATGGCTCCTATCAAGTAATCAAAAAATAACAAATGACAGTGGGGCTTTGAGTAAAAGGAATCTCTCTCCAGTGTTGGTGGGAATGTAAACTGGTGCAACAACTATGGAAATAAGTGTGAAGATTCCTAAAAAAACTAGGATTGGAGTCCCATTTGAGCCTGCTATATCCCTGCTGGGTATATTTACAAAATAATTAAAAAACTTCATACCACAGGACTTGTGCACACTCATGTTTATAGCAGTGCAGATTGTATTAGCTAAATCTTGGAAACAACCTAAATGCTTATTAACTGGAGACTGAATAAAGAAGATGTGGATTTCTTTCTTATAAAATGGAGTATTACTCAGACCTAAAGAATGGAAAATTAGAGACATTTATAGCTAAACTGGTACCTTGAGGTCACATTCATATGTGAAATAAATAGAACATAAATGTATAAATACCGTATCATTTCTCTAGTGTGAGAAACTGAAGGTGTAAATGAGATTCAAAATATATGACAATATTATGAAATAAGAAGAAAGCACTCAAAGTGAAACAGTAACTAAATAGGGGCAAGGGAAAGAAAAATATGGTCAATATTAACATTGTAGTGATTTCTGTTACTCATTAAATTAATCTTTGGTTGCCTTCTGTCTTTGTTATTGTCCTGTTAAAATTCAGTGTTCTTGAAACTGATTTATTCAACACTCATTTCAAAATTTCTTAGTGTGCTTATCTTCTAAACTTTGACCTTGTGTGATATTTTTGCTCATTTACAAGATGGAAATATCGCTGTCATCCGGAATGAGTGTGAGATTCAATGATATAAGCGATGATAGTGATTTGTCTATTATGATGTAAAAACTTTAAATTTAATACAGGACCTGAGATGCTTGGGATATTATGCTGAAATGCTTTGCATTTTGTCACTTTGATTACACATTTTTTAGTATCCTTAAAAACATATTTCTAAAAGTATGTCTCAGTTTATCATACTGTGTTAAACAGATTTCCATCACTGTGACAAAATACCTGAAGTAATCAACTTTGAGTGAGGACAGCTTTGTTTTGCTTCATAATTTTGGAGATTTCAATTCCCACTGCATTTGAGTCTGTGGTGACAGCACATCATGGCTGGGTCAGGTGGTGGAGCAGAGCTGTTGATAAAATGGCACCAGGAAGCAGAGAGAGAAGGAAGCCAGAGATAGTTAGCACCTCTGAGGTGCAGGCCCAGTGATCTCAATTCCTGCAATTTGCCCTCAGCGCCTCAAGCTTCACCCACCTTCCAGTAACAATGCAGGCTGGGGACTCGCCTTTCATATATGACCTTTAGATAACATTCTTGACCCAAACCATAACAAACATATAGTTTTAAATTCTTGGGTTGATTAAATCTAAATTTATTTTTTTCCCATCTTGATCCTAGTCCCCACTCAGTTCTCCAATTATTTTCTGATACAATTATCATTCAACCCCTTTTTTATCATTTCTGTTGCCCAATATCCATGCAGATGAAAATAAATAAATAAATGTCCTTGAATTAGGAGGATCAGTTAGAATCCTCTTAGTCCAAATGCCCCTTTCAGACTTATGCTTTGATACTCCCATTAAAAGTCCCCCTTTCTGGCCCATAGATTTAGCTCAGTGGTTCAGGCGCCCACCTTGCAAATGCAAGGGCCCAGGTATAATCCCTGGTAGCCACATACAACAAGGCCGGGCATGGAGACCCACACCTCTAATCCAGGACTTGGGAGGCAAGGCTGAGTTCAGGACCAGCCTGAACTATGGAATGAGACTCTGTCTAAGAAAACTAAAAATAAATAAATAAATAAAAACAAATAAGTCTCCCTTTCTTTAATCTAATACTTTTCTGTAGTACCATTGCCTACTCTTTACTTCATAATAATCTAGCAATTACAGAGCCACATCTTCAAATCTGAGGAATGGCTCATGTTCTTTATACCCTATCTTCTGACATTGACCTAGTAGATGTTATCATTGTTGAAAAGAATGCATTCAATAACAGATCATTAGTAGTTTTGAACTTCTTAACTGATGCCACCTTCTATTACTATCCCACACATTTCTATGGTAACTTTGTTATGACCTATGTTTGATCCACCAGCACAACCTTCTATCTTCTCATTTTTTCAATTCTTCATTTTCATTCCACAATTCACAAAGACATGAAGTATCCTTAGATCCCCTGGTATCTTCCTTAGTTTCCCATGACTCACAACTTGCTAGTTTCATCTCTGTTTGTATTTAGCACAGACATCTCACTCCAAGATTGTACCTTCAGTATGAAATGTCATGTTGCCACATTTGTCCCAAATCTTCACTCTGAAATCTGTCCAAACATCTACGTACCAGCCATGGACCCCAAGGACAGACTCAGCAAGAGTGGATCCACTGGAAACAGACAATGGATTCTACAAACAAGACCAGAGACATACTTGTTGCTAACCATCCTATCTTCTTGTTTCCCGAGTTTGTCAGTGTTAGCAATATGCTGCTCATGATAAATTTTTAATTCACTAGTGACTTTTCTTATACTCATCTATCAATATTTACACTAGTTTGTTCCTTTCTATTTTCAATTATCTTTGAAATTCAAAATTCAAGCTTTTGTCATCTAATACCTATATCCTTGTACAACATCTCAATTCATTACTTTTTCTTTGCCTCCTATCCAGTGTTGCCAGATTAAATTTCTTAAAGCTGTACTTTAATATTATGTCTATAACAGGTAACATTAAAATATCTCTAACAGTAGCTTTTGGCTAAAATTAACTCCATAATCTGTAATCATGTGGAGGAGTTCTATAATCTATTCAATATTTCCTTTCTGATTTTTAATTATTCATCATGCTTCTGCATGTTGCCTGTATATTTTTATTACCTTAGACTTCTCCATTTCATAACATGTCTTCCATTTATTTCTCTGACCTGCATGCTTTTTTGCTACCTGAAGTGTTCATACCATCTCTTTCCACTCTTTTATATTTTGTAAAATTCTGTCCAGTCAATAAATGTCACTTCTTTTAAAGGGGACTCCTCAAGCTTTAACTGTTCATGCCTATAATTTTGTGGCTTCTTTCTCACAAAATGTGGCACTTGAACCAGATGCATTGATTGTAATATGTCAGGGGCCATGCCCCAAGAATTACTGAATCATATTCTATATTTAAAAGAAACAATCTATGTTATTCTTCATATTAAAGTCTGAGTGGGATTGTTAGATCCCCTGGTATCTTCCTTAGTTACCCATGACTCACAACTTGCTAGTTTCATCTCTGTTTGTATTTAACACAGACATCTCACTCCAAGATTGTACCTTCAGTAAATAGTTGTAAATAGTACAACTCCTACATGACAGCCATTGAAATTATATTTTGCATTACTTTGCATACCTGGTTTCAAAAGCAATAAAAGATAGTTTTCAAATTACAAAAAAAAAAAAAAACCCGAGTGCACTTACTGATTCCATATACTTGTGTTATGTTTAGAAAGTTACTTACTTTCACTGAATTTTAGTTCCTCCACTGAAAAATCTGGAGACAATAAAACATAATTGAACAGAACTTGAAGACAACATAACATTAACTTTGGTGTTAGTTCGCTGCCTTAAATTTAATAAGCACCGATTTTTACATTCTCTTTCCCTTCCTGCTAGAGTGAAGGTTCTTAGAGTATAGAAATTGTACACTACAGACGACACAGATTGCCCAGTGACTTAGGCCGGTAGGAAGAAGCAAGGTTCATGAAGCCAGGAAGCATGGCTGCTTCTCTACTGCTTTGTATTCTCACAGAATACAAGGTCTATTTTTTGAAAAAGCTTTAAAATTCACAGTGATGCAGTCTGGAACACAAGAGCCGGGAGTGACTCTAATAACTGAATTCTGACATGTTTATGACACAGAGAAGGATGAATGTGCTTTTTTTTTTTTTTCTGTTCCTACAAATTCTAAGGTTATACATGAGAACAAATACAGAAAATGTCTGGACTTTGAGGATTCACACAAAAACACAGCCACCACAGACAAAATGTCCACTTCACCTTACTGCCGCACTTTCAGAGAACCAACTGTGGTTAGAGAAAATGGGGCAAATTAAAACTACCTAGGAGGTGAAAGGAATGAGAGATTTCTTCTGATCAAAATTTCCTTAAGACAAGAAGGAAAATTTCCCTACATAGTGAGTCCCATAGTTGTAATCCAATAGGAGAAAGAATTATAAAATAGGAAGAAGTATTATAGATCTCTTACATTGAATATAGTGGTGAAACAATATGACGGTCATGTATCATATTTATAATATCTTTTCTAATAAGACATTGTTTTAAAAATGGTTACCATGAAAAGTCATAGTATTTTTTAAATTGTAGGATCTTTATTAATGAAAATATTTGATGAAAAATGGTTTTTCACTTAAAAAATGATAGAAAGAAGAAAAAGAAATTGTGTGTTGTCTAAACTTACACCTTCTTTTTAGCATTTCACCTTATATAATCTATAAAAGGCCATCTTCAGCCTTATATCCACCCATTAGCAGTCATACTCCAGAAGCATGAAAAATAATAAAACATTAATTGTAGACTATCCTGGAAGGAGAAGCAGAGTTTATATGAAGTATCTAGCTACACTTAATTAAGTATGCAGAGTGCTTCACAAGTCCAAACCCTGGAACCTTTCCACTAGTGCTCAAACATCGCCCTGTGACTCATCAGCACAGCCTCTCCCTGCAGCACCCAGTCTCCCTCACCTCTCTGCTTCTATCATATGCACAGTACACAGTCTGTTTGCCACCCCACCCTCTGCAAAGTGCGCCTGTGGATCACACTCTCCAAGCAGGTCCAGTCTACTGAGCACATGGGAAATAAACTTCTAATTATAATTTAATTTAATCCAAAAAACTATAAAGCATACATACTCTGTGTTCCAGGCACATGGAAGGAAATCAAGTGGAGAGCAAAGAGTATTTCTAGAATTTTGCTCATCCAAAATCATGAAAATGGTTAGGAGAGAGAGAAAGAGAAAGAGATGTAAAGAAATAGATATTGAGAGCCAAGGATTTAGCTCAGTATTTCCAGGTCTTGCAAGCTCAAGGGTCCGGGTTCAATTCCTGGTAACCATATACAACAATGATAGGCATGGTGATTCATGCTCACCAGCAATCAGAACCACATACCACAATTCTGGGCATGGTGGCTCATGCTTATAATCCCAGCACTCAGGAGGCAGAGGCAGGAGGATTTCTGTGAGTTTGAGGCTTGCTTGGGCTACACATTAAGTTCAGGGCCAGCCTGACCTGCAAAGTGAGACCCTGTTAAAAAAAAAAATAGATGTCAAAGAAGTACTGAAATACAGTGAACTCTTGAATTATGATCACCCTGACTTACAAACAACTTGGGTCATGACCACAATTTTAGTTTTAACTTACAAAAAAAATGTCTTGAGTTAAGACCTGAATGTTGACCATTTGTGTTTTCAGTGGCCTCAGATACAGATTTAACCCTTAAAGAGCTTTGAAAGGGGCATCACAGCATCCTTTCCTGTATGGGATTAATTAAGAAATCCTAGCCAATGTCTAAAGACACTGAGATATGCTGCATATAGGACAGAGACTTTGACACCTCTGTAGAGAAGCCTGAGCCTTCATTGACCACCTGAGTTACAACCACCTCTTGCTAATGAATTTTTTTTAGGTCAAGAGTTCATTGTATTTGAATGAAGATGGTAGAAAGGAAAATCAAATTTGTGTGGAGTGATGAGGAAATGATTATCAGAGAATAAAACATTAAAATTATAAGAACTTCAACAAGTGTAAAATGTATCTCTGATTAGATATGACATAGGTGGACAAAAGTATTTTATATGTTATAAAATATGTATACTATATTAAGATAAGTGAAGGACATACAGAAATGGGGAACTGGTGAAAACTGAAAATAGTATGAGCTCACTTAGTTATTCAGTGAACATATATGAATACATATGTGCTGTGTGTCCCAGGTGCTGGGTGGAAATGGGAAATGAAATTCTTCTCTCACCTAATTACATCATTATCAGGCACCACAAAGAAGAATGGCAAACTGTGAGGAGAACATGAAGGAGAGTCAGGGAAAGTAGAGGCCTAACATAAGGGCTTGGCATGGGAACTAGGAACTTAAGGTAGGGATCTCTAAGAGAGGATACAAGTGTGTAGGTCCCCACAATGGCTCTCCCACCTAAGAGGAAAGTGGGGAGAGGCTGAGAACAATAGAGATGGAGCTGCACACTCAAAATAGCTCATTCTGAGGATGAGCACTGAGAGCTATCTACAGAAAAAGATAAAATAATTTATGTACGGTCCATAACCTATCATCAGAAGTGCAGAGAATCACTGAAGATGATGAGTAGTATCAATCTGACAACAAAACCTTTTCTTGTACCAAAGAATTATTTTAGTCTAAACACTGGGCATATAAAGAGTATACATACATGCCAGTTACCAAAAAGCTCGAATTTTCTAGAAATGGAAACATTGAATCAGCAATAACTCAACTATTCCTATAGAGATGTGATTTCAACATCCTAAAAGACAAAGGAATGAAGTCATTCTTTTTTATTTGTACATTTTATACACACATCATGCTAATAATTGACAATGAGAATTTATATCAGCACAACATGACTTGATTTTCTTTTTTCCCATTCCCCTGCCCATCCTACAACCCCTGCCATCTAAACATAAACATAAATATAAACTTTGTTTCCTTCATTTTTAACATCAAATATTTTCTTTCTCTTCTTTTTTTTACTCCCACCCCCTTTTCTCCTTTGAATATTTTTTATTTCACAATATTTATCCTACATTTTAAAACTCATTTATATCTTCAGTTTCTCATACCAAAAAAAGATATAGTATTTACACATCTATGACTTATTTCTGGAGATCAGTGTGGAGATTCCTCAAAAAAACAGGTTTACGGGTTCCATTTGACCCTGCTATTTCCCTGCCAGGGATATATGCAAAATAATTAAGAGATTAATATCACAGTGAAGATGTGCAACCATGTTTACAGCAGCTCAGTTTATGATAGCTAAATCTTGGAAACAACCCAAATGTCCATCAGCTGGTGACTGGATAAAGAAGATGTGTTTTTGATGGAATATTAGCCATAAAGAATGATAGACCTGAGTCATTTATACTCAAATGAGTATACCTTAAGAACATCCTGATAAGTGAAATAAAGTCATCTTTTCACACTCTTCCAGTTCCCTTACTCACATGCTTTCTGTTGCAGTTCATTGAATGTTAGTCAGTATGTTTATCCTGAACTTATATTTTAGATGTTCTTTATAACCAAGTAATCAATCCTAAATGACTACAGACTTCCATGGCTCTTCCTGACACTTCATTAAGCTACTCCAGCTATTTACAAATTTAAATATTTATGTTTGGTAAGATATTGTTTTCTTATGTTTTGGAGGATGGACAGACTTGTCATATCTTCTGGTTACCATGCTGAGTCAGAAATATTCACATTAACAATTAATAAAGGGAAAAGAGAGGCTGAAATTGAGAGCATTTGCTGCACAGTACACTGACATTCATTGGTGGAGAGAGGAGCACTCACTGCTGCTCCAGATCATAGTGGCCAAGAGGCTGTGCAACCACACAAAGCAGGCAAGACTGTATGTATGTATGGTTGCTTTACAGATGAGTATGCATATAGGTTATTTTTAGAAGAAATGTGTAGAGACATATAGCATTAGAGCAAATTGAGGTTCCATAACAAATTGGGGTACTCTCATGAGCTTATATGTAGTTTGATAGATAGGTTGAAAGGAAAATATACACAACTTTTTGGTTGGGAATATTTTTGTGTAATTTTAATAAAGCTATCCTAACTAACAGTGCACTTAAGAAGCCATGTTTTAGTGCATAAAATATATGAAAGCATTAGTAAGGTAAGGCAGAGAATCAAGATTTTGATGTCTTGTAAGCACAAAAATGACAGCTCCAAGTTGAGAATAGATCCCTATTACAATGAAATACAAGGTTACTCCTGATAACATCTGATATAAAATCTTTTCAAGCCACTAACATTATAATAAGAGAATACATATGCAAATGCAGTAACTAAAAATCAGAGAAAGAGTAACATGATGCTTCTGAGATTCATAAGGGAAAGAAAAGGTAGAAGTGTCTGGTCTTTGAATGGGAAAAGGACAACAAATAGATTATGAATGATGGAATTACTTAAGTGCTAAAGACAGAGTGCCTAAAGTCTTGAGAAGTTGGTGAAGTGTTTGTAGGGTGTGTGTGTAACACTGGCTTGTTCATCTGCACTAAATGAACAAATTATGGGCAGGAAGACAATGAGATTCATTCATTTGGCTTTGGTTAACTGACTTGGATTGGGGCAGTTGTGGCCTTTGCTTCTTTGAACTCCCCCTTTGCCTACTGATACACCAGAAGGAGTCTAACCCAAAACTTGAGAATTAGAAAAAGGAAGTTGAGAGTACGTGTCTGTGGAAAAAAGAGAAAGAAAAGCTTTAACATGGCAAAGAATTCAAGGGGAGCAAGAATGGATGGACAGGAAAGCAGTAGCTTTAACTAGAGAATATGGTGACTTAGATAAGATCATTTCATATCACAATAAATAATTCTATCCTTATTATGTGTCCCTCCTCAGCCATTCTGAAATCCCACTGCACAAAACACTGGAATATGTTTTTCTTGACTTAGCACAGGTTCCAAGAAGAAAAAGTTCCTGGGCCTGGTACTGCATGCCTGTATTCTGAGCACTCTGGAAGCTGAGGCAGAAGCATTGCACATTTGAGGCTACATTGGGCTACATAGTGAGTTTATGGTCAAAATAAGGATCTGCTGCTTTTCCTTTCTCTATACTGTTCCAATCTATTGACCTCTGACATTCCAGGAGGTTTATAGAATCACATTATCTACTGTCATTTCATCAAATATTTACAGAGCTGCCAACACATTTGAAACTCCTCTGCCAGACCTCAGAATTCAGCTTCAGTTGCAGCTCTGTAAGCCCAGTAGCAAGCCACAAGGAAGTACATGGTTATTTTACAGGGTTTCACAATAATTCTTCATGAAAGTTTTATTTCTACTCTTTAAATAAGCAACACCACTAGTGCAAGAAAACTCTGCTCTAAGGAGTAAAAAGATACCATTCAAGTCACATACAGCTGGTCAGTGATCAGAGTGATTTGAACTCAGTTCACCTGACCTCAAAGTTCTTAACCTCCCTACAGCCTTGTGCTGCCTCCTAGTGGGGCATCTTCCCTTGGCTACTTTATGGTACACAATACCAAATAAGTTGATGTAATATTTTGAAAAGCTTTTAAAATAAAAAGAATACCAATATCTAGTTTTCTGAATAGAATACATTATAGAGCTTAGCAAAGGAAGTACCTTTATGCCCATTTTTAGCTGTTTACTGTTGTCAAAGGAAAATTGATTAATATAACATCTGCATTACATTTATGGTTAACTTTAAGATGAAATGGGGCATACTTTGTACAATTCTAAAATATTCTCAATACAATTGGTAATAGCAATAAGAAATATGGGGCATGATACGGGGATCATTGGAAATGGCTTAATAAAATTAACTCAGGAAAGTAGATATTTGATTAAAATAAAACAAGTTGGAGGGGTGAACAAGAGCTCGAAAGAGCAGTCTTTCTGAAATAAGAGTAGCATGCCACCTGAGATCTGCCATGCAGCCCCAACACGACTTTTCAGATATTGAGTCCTTTAATTTCCTACATGGCAGACATTTCCATTTCACATGTAAGGAATCTGAGATCTAGAGAAGTCCTGTAACAACACAGCCCAGAAGGGAAGAGACTGAAAGCATAACCCAGGTGTTGCTTCAAATCTCTTTCCTCCACGACTGTATCTCATTGCTCAGAAATCTTTATGCAACAAATACAAATAATTTTTCATTTATTTTTTAAGAAAAAATAAGAAATACAATAAAGAAAACAAAGATGAACAAGCAAAAGAAAAGTTAAGATGGCTCTTCTCCAAAACTTTGCCATCCAGAAAAAGATATTTAAAATATTTTTGTCTTTCTCTTATTCGAGAGGTCTAAACAACTATTTACAATCTGTTCCCTTTATGCCAGTGAAGGGTACTTTGTCATTATAAGATTCCACTTAAAAATAAACAGGTCACCATTTTTATGTAAATCACTGATATCTTAAACTTGACCTTCTAAGCACATCTCTACACTTTAAAAATGTGTAATACTACATAAATGTAAGTCCATGTACAGATATCTTCTATGTTGATATAGACATCTATATCAGATTCAAAGTAATTTTCAATGCATTCAGATATGAGGTTAGCCTTTTAAAATAGGTCATTTTTATACAAATAGGGGAGCTGAGGTGTACAGCAGTTTTGTTTTATATAGTAAAATGAATAGACGATGTTATTGAACGTAAGACATTTTATTATTTCTTTACTTCTCAGTGAATTGTTTAAACACAGCTCCATATTTAATTTAAATTTGCACAAGTTGAGTGTATTCTCTTTTTTGCAAAAAGAAAAAAAAGACAAGTGGAGATAGTCTCATGTATGTTTTCATCACAGTTGTACTTGATCCTTTTTTCCAAATGATTATGGAGAAAACAGTAAGAATGACTTCTATGTCCAACATACTTTTGCATTTATAAATAGTAATTTTGATTCTTCTTCAAGAAGAAAATATAAGAAGAATAAATATATCAAGTTTAAAAATGAACAAATTATGAACTAATTTCACTTTGACCACCAAATGCCAACTGAAAGACAGTGACAAACCCTCATCCATCACTGCCTTTGGCATGAATTGGTAACCTGAAAGCAAGCTTTTTCCTTCACCCCCGCTGGCCACTCCTGAAGTCATTGCCGACCCTTGTGTGACACCCCCAGATTAGTCAGTGAACATGCAGCAGAGCACCAGATAACCCGTGGGTTTCTAGAAGAAAGTGATGGCGCAGGGCTATCACAACCTTTTGGTCCTCATTTCCCTTTCAGTCTGACAGTTTTCAAAATATCTTTATAGCATTCTGTTTAGATGTTTTCCATTGGATTTTTGCACAACCAAACATCAAATGTCTTGCAAATGTAGGAGAAATGAAGCCTAGCTAGAAAGCCTTTGCAGAATAAGAGAATCACCAGAGAGTCAGAGTAGCACTCAGAGAGGTGCTCAGTGAACTGGCTCCTAACTACAGAGGTGGCCTTCTTCCTGTAAGAATGCAAAGCCCCATGAAAGCTAAAAAGAAAGAGAAAAGCAACGTAATGTGATGTGTTCACCATTTGGAGCTTCAGAAATGCACAGCAAGATTTCCTCCTGGGATCAGAACACTTTGTAGTTTGTTTCTCTGTGTCCTACATCATTACCTTCTTTCAGACACCTGAACAGTTCATGTTTCCTTAGCCTGAGCTGCACTGTTAAGAGCAACACCCAAAATCCTTCTTGCAGAGACGGTCATTATATAGTAGATAGAAACCTTAAGAAGAAAAATCCTATATCAACTGGTGGTATAATCCCCAAGGGAAAACAGACTTTAGTTGAACAATCAGAAACCTGGCTTGCTTTATGGTGTTTACACTGCTGCTTGCTAATGGATCACCATAAAGGAAGCAAAAGGGCTCTTACACCATTGAGTAGGCTATCATGGGAGTCTTCTGAGTGTGCTTTTTTTATTTGCTGCAGTCAGGTTAATGAGCTCACCAGCCCACTTGATGTTGAGGACTTTGTAACAAAGCAATCTCTCATTAAATGCTGCCTGGCACCACTCTCTTGAAGCAAAGGGACATTCAGATTATTGAATGCCTTTGTACTCCTCATTCCTACCAGGCGATGGAGTCCAGCAGTGGCATCAGTCCCACACACTTCCTGGCAGGCATCCAGGCATCCGCCTGCCCTCTTCAAACTGCATGGGCATTTGCCAATCTAAGCAGCACTGGTAGGCAAACAAGCATGGCACACGACTCCTTTGGCTGAGAGCCAAATGTGCAGCTGAACAATCTAATTTGTTTCTACTGTAGAGGGAAACATTCTTCCCTATTATTTCCTATTCAGTTGAATTTACATGTAAAAGTTTTGTTATGGTACAAAAGAATGTCCATTTATCTACATTTTCTTTCTGCCTTTACACCTTTTTAGTCTCAACAGTGAAGGTCATGATTTTGTCTGTGGCTTTATTTTAAGTACCTCCTGGCTGACAGTTTCTTCAATGAAATGACCCCTGAGTGTTATCAGCTTGCAAGCAGGTGTGTCTCTATTCAGAATCTTACAGACAGAAGTGCATCTTGGGTAAAGGGTAATCTGTGCACAACACAGCTTTTTTTTTTTTTTCAATATTACTCATGAAACTTAATGGATCACTTGCCTAAAAAAAAATTTCAAAACCTAAAATATTTCAGTGTTCACTTTAAAGATAATGCTCTGAAAATACTGACCTAACATAGGAGTGATCACAGTTTATTCTAAATAATTTATCTTTCCAAGCTATTAAATTCTTTAAAAGAATTTGAAAGTACCCCCAAAATGCTCAAAATTTAAGTATAATTTTATCCATTGCATGACATTTGTATTTATGAACACATGGGAAATGCTGAGATCCATAAAATAAAGTTCTACATTTCTATTCTATTCAATTTTCAAATATAATATGTATAAATTAGTCCTCATGATTTATGAAGGCTCTATAAAAATAATCTTCAGCTTAAAAAGCTGGAAATATTTTGGCTAGTTGCACATACTCACAAAAGTACTGCCTACAAAACCAAAGAAAATACTCTATCCATATTCTCAAATTTGTTAACAGGCTACATAATGCAAATTCAAAACTATTCCCTGAAAAAGATTCAAACTATAAGCCAAGGTAGGGTAAAATAAGGTGGAATGTGAAGTTTTAATACTCAGCAAATAGCTATAGAAGGAACACAAATAATCATGAAACCATCACACTTTTCTCTTATGCTTTTTAAAGTACTAAAACAAAGAAAATAATGACAGATTAATATTGACATAATTTATTTAAGCTTGCATATCATTTTGTTCCATTTGTATCATGAGACAGGCACTGTATGAAACCCCTGTCATATACCTGTTTGTACTTGCTATTGTGTAAATTATATATGCATATTTAAAGTTTGCTTAAATAAAGTAATCCAAACACTTACAAATTTCGAAAAGTATTTTCTATGTTCAGATAACTGGGTACCAAATTTAATCCTTCTTAAAATTTTTACTTATTTAATTTAATAATGACTTCTGTCATTCCTGCTCACTAAAATATATTATTATCATTTCTAATTCTGGGTACTGTGTTATCTGCCTAAATAATAAATATTTTAAAACAACCTTAGTTGTTCATTTAGTCACTAATGTAATTTAGCTCATTCACATAGTCTATAAATTGTCAATGAAGAGGAATACAGAACAGAAAAATCATATTAATTGCCTAGTTATATCTGGTTCTTTTTTTGGGGGGGGTGGTTTTTAGTTGGTTCATTATTTTAAGAAAAGGGTAGATTTGTACAAGACTCATGTTGTCCATCATAAGCTTTCCTAAAAAAAGAAGATGAAAGTGCTTTGGAAACAGAAATTGCTGGCAGCAAAGGAAAAAAAAAAAAGAAAGAAAAACAGAAATAAATTAGCTGGTATGTGGAGTAAGCTTTGCATAAAAGATGGGTGCTCTTTATGGTCTGTAGGATGATTCAAATTAATGAAGGCTTTTTTCTCTGTGGTACACATACATATTTTTACATCTTGGGTCAGTTAGCTATATAGAGTCTTGGCAACAAGGCATGTCCTTGAATGTCAATCTTGTTTGAGGAAGCTGACCACACGTTTTGGTAAATTATAGTCTATTAGGTTTTAAGAGACCCTCTTTGGCCTATTTGAAGTATGAATATTCACTAATATTATACACCAAGTAACTTGTTATTGTCTTTCCTGATATAAAGGCTATAAAAAATTGAGAAACGCCCAAGCAGAAAAAGATTAGTATGCTGTTATTAGTCTAATGTGAATACTTTATAATCTCAGAGTATTTTTAAAGAAACAGAATCATTTTAAAATGTGACTATTTAACTATCTTAGAAAAAATAGCACAGAAAATGTTAGAAAGACTAATTGCATCTTAAACATTATTAAAGAAAATGTATATATATATATATTCTTTAAAACTATCTTAAATATATATCTCAAATATTAATCATGTTATTATTTGAGCTGATGTTTAAATCCCACGTCATATTCAAAGATAATTGTCTTGCTTGTCATATTATTGTTTCTATTGTACATTCTTTCCTAAAATAATAAATAATATAAAGGAATCTATTGCTGGAATATGTATGATTAGATGTTAGGCTGTAGCTTACTACTGAGGCTGTTGGCCAATATCTATCTATTCAGTAATTTGCAAAGGTCACCTTTAAGTGTCAAGCTGTCATAAATTTATACAAACATAAGCATCTTTACACATATGTTAAAGAAGATTCTGCTATTAAAATAATAATTTCTGTTGAAGAACATAGATAATAACTGGATATTTCTGACACTAGAGTCCTCACCTATCTTAAATGATTTGGATAAGCAGATTAGTTGGCTAAATTATCTGCAAGTAGTTTTCAAATTTTTATTCAGCTATTTATAGAAAGCTGCGGAAACAGCTGAGCTGACTGAAGTGATGTCACATTTGCTGATGGAATGGTTTGTTCCAGAGCACGCTCGGAGGCTGCATGACTCTACTTAAGGTTTGGTGCACAACCCAAAGCAGGGAGAAGGTGTAAACATGGGCATTTTTCAGCTCCACCAATCAATATTGCATTGATGACTTTCTACTGACCTTTAACCCTACAAGGAATACCAATAGCACCACACTGAATCTTCCCTTCTTCAAGGGCTGCCTAGCATAAGCTACCAATTTTACAATCGATCAAAAGTCATCTCTGTGAATAAAGCTTGAGATTTCAGGCAACAGCAAGCAATTTTTGAAAGGTCAAGGCAGGGTTTTTATTTTCTTGACCTGTGCTTTCAACTTGTATCATAGTTCTTTATAACCACTAAAAGTAGTAAGAAAATTTTAGATTTTTTTCCCCGTGTATTTTTAGTAAGCCTTTGGGCATTTTCACTGTCCCTAAAAGAATATGGTTGCATGGCAACCTTCACAGTTGCTATGGAGACTCCGTGTGTAAGCAGCTGCTGCAATCAGCATTAACTCCAGGCTTGCAGGTTTGTCATTCCAATACATAGGGAGGGGGAAACAAATAGGACAGCACGCTGCCGTAAAGGGGAAGTCACCTAGATAATGTCACTCACAAACATATGTTCCACAATTATTCTTTCCACTGTTTTATTGCTGCAATTATAGCTAAACTAAGATTACAAAATTATATGGTTTTAATTTGCCTCTATTGACTATGTTTCACTTCCATTAAAATTAAGTCTGAACTCATTTATGTAGAAAACTGTTAGCTTTCAGAAAAAAAAAATTTTTGCTTTCTCATTTAGTGTCAACAGGGGGGAAAAAAAATCAATGCTCATGGAAACCTTTGCATGAAAGAAGCAACTTAGCCAAAATATAAATTAACCTTACATGCAAAGCACAGCCCCGTTCCCCAGTTCCTTCTGCATTTTAATATTTTCAGTATTATGAAAATAGACCACAAAGATGTCTCAGCTGACAGTGATCTGACTCTCTAAAATGGAACCAGTTTCACTGTTTTATGCTCTTTCACTTGGCACATCAATATTAAATACTGCAGCAGGTGACTCCAATATCAAAGTCCTTAAAAAAAAGAAAGAAAAGGTACCGGCAACAGTTCTGATATTTTTAAAATTAGTTGTTTTTATCTCAGCCTGATGACCTTGGTTATTGCAATTATCCCTGATATCATAATGTCAGATAAATTTATTCAACAAAGACAAGATCTCTTCATGCATAGATAAAATACTATTAATGTAGGAATGATTTGTAATATAGTATTGGTTTCCTCTATTTTTGTAAATACAGGTTTAGCATCACCAAAATAATAAATATTTACTACCTTTCACCTAGCACTTTTATATCTTACTTGAAAATACAATACCTCTTTTAGAGACTTAAGAACGAGCATTGAAAATCAGTATGTTACATACAACAATGTGATCATTATATCTCTTACCTTTCCAATTTATGATGTAATACTAGCAAACAAGCAAAATAACAGTGCTTATCATATTTAATTCAGTTCTAGTGACAAAAAATATTTCTGCTCTATTATACAGAATAGTAGGCTTTTTATTTTTATCTTTTACATTTTAAAAAATTAATCATGGACCAAAATAAATTATTTATCAAATATATTGCTAAACTATAAATAGCTGTAGTGGAACTGTTAAAAATAGTTTTAAGAAAGAAGGGAATATTATTGAATGTTAAAGACTGCTATTTAATCTTAATATTTAAGTAGAAAACAATCACTATATTTCATTATATGTCAGTAAAAAGCTCTTATGTACACGTCAGAAAATATATTTCCTGAATGACATGTGATATATAAAACCTGTCTCTGTGTACATTTATACATTTATGGTATTAATTTCAGTATCTTTTTATTAGTAGAATAATACATGATAATAAAGAATAATTGTCCATTCTCAAAAGCCTTACTTAGACACATTTAAAAGGTGAAATTTAACAATAGCTAAATGGTAACACATTAATACATTCATGATTAAAATATACCACACAAATATTTCAGAAACTTGTAATTATCATTTTAATAGTTCTTTAAGAATATATCTAATTGCACAATTCACAGGCCTTTTTATTAAAAAAATTGAACCTTAATTTATCAAATAGTACGACAATTTTGTTAATCCAGTGTTTTCATCTTCACCTCTTAGCATACATTAAAGCAAACATTCATTTTTTTAAAATTCAGTATAGGATTAGAAATATGCATCCCCTCACAGACCTTATTCACACCATTTGAATGGAAGTTCTTTTAGGTTTAGACCAGAGAATGAAAGTCCTATCTAGAAATTCTGCAAATGAAAACACCGGGAGACCCTTAGGCATAACAGTGTTAGCAGGTGCTGCTATAATACACGAATCCAGATAACATTAAGTGACCTATTTTTAAAGCCTGTCCAAGAAAAGCTACATCAAAGAACTGAATTATTTGCCCTTTACTTTAGTGGTTCCTTGTCATGCAATCTTCAAATCAGAAAAGGTGATCACCACAAAACAAATCCCAGACTGATACATACAACAGGGGCATCTTCTGTGTCCCGCAGACTGGAGCTCATGGCCTATTCATTTCAGCTTGCGTTTCGCTGCAGTATAGGCCATCACTCTCATGCTTCAGTCAGTGCAAACTTAGCAAGTGGGGCTCAGAAGTAGGTCTTTTAGATAATGAGAAATACAAAAACATTTTGAATGATTTAAATAATGAACATTTCTAAACACATTTTTTATTTATCTGGAAGATAATACATGTTGATTTACCTTCTTTCCTTAAACCACAAAATTTAAGTTTGCACAGTTTTAAAGTAAAACTATAATTTGAACTTATTGTCGCTGACCTAATAAAATCATCCATTTTTGAGTTCTACAATAAAAGAATGTATCCCAGTTAATGTTGCAAAGAATAATATTCCTATAGTTGAGAATCCAAAACATAATTCAAAATGGATTTCTGATGAACGAGCCATAAGTGCCATTTTCTCTAAAAGTAACATGAATCTATGAAGCAATTGTTTGGATAATTTGAGAACTAAAGCCCATGACTACGAATGAGAAGATTTTATTTGACTTGAATAACAAGAATTAGCAGTGTACACAGAATATAGTATGGCAGTTTCAACTAATTTATATTTGCAAGTCTTTATAGTAAAAATAAATATCATCTTTTCCTTATCCTATTTAAAAAAATTTTAACAGAAAAATCTGAAACAGTGCAACACACACTGGTATATTCTTTACTTATTCAATAGTTATTAACTTTTATAACATTTGTTTGCTCTCTCTGTCAAAAATTGCTGAACACTAGCAATGTTATGTTTCAATATAAAACATTTTCTTACACTGAACTTTATGAACTTCAGCTACAAACATCTTGACATTTCACCTGTAAATGCATCAGCATGTGCTACCAGAGAGCAAGGTCACTCTGCTACATAAACCACAGTGCCATTATCATATTTAATGCACTTAACGTTGTCACAATTGTACTTCAATTATAAAATCCAAATGTAAAATTTCTCCAATTTTCTTGATAATATCCTTTAAAGATGATTTAGCTGGAGGAATATGAGTCCAACCAAGGATTATGGGCCAGGTGCTACCTTTAGTTGAATATCTCTTTAAAAGTTGCCTACTCTAAAGCAGTTACATTTTTCTTCTATTCACTGTATTTGTCAAAGACACATGACAGTTGTTTAAATGCTTTACAATTTAAATTCCCTCTAATCATTTTCTAATGATTAGATTTAAGTTAAATACTTTTAGCAAGAGTATGACAAAGGTTACAAGTAATGTTATATCTGGCCATAAACAATTACCTTCCGATAAAGAATTGTGCCTGGCCTCTACCCCTGGTGTGTTCATTTTTCTATTACTAATTTGAATGAATTGCTTGGAAAGTACAGTCATTTGCTACTGTCAACAAAAGTATGAAATTTTACAATTCACCAAAGATAATTTGGTTTATGTGACTTTGGGCCAGGATCCATCAGCCACTTTACATACTTACAATCAAAATTTGGAGTGTCTGAACATTTGGGGATTGAATTCTCCCCTAAGGAATTTACCTTCTTACAGCTGATAGAACAGCCAGACAAGAAATAAGGAGGTTCGCAGGCTCTTTGTTTCCAAAGCCAGCAGAATTATCCCCCCATAATTATTAAATCTGCGTTACATTTATTATACAATCACTGTGTCTGCAGAGCACTCAGTAAATAATCAAAAAATAAAAATTATTTGAGGAAAAATTTTTCACACGCTATTCCAGAAAGTGAGAACTAAACACAATTGTTCACACTTGAAGATGTTAAAGTCTATAATTTAAAAATAGTGCTAAATTAAGAAGTAAGGCAATATAAAAATATTTTATTGTTGGAAAAATTAGGCAGAAAAAATATTTGCTAAGAAATAAATAAAATTTCAAAATCATCATAAATATCCACATCACCCTATTTCAGTCCACCTAGCAATCTATATGTGTAACTGCATATTTGTCACTTCAAAGAACAAAAATACAAGAATTATTAATACTTCCTTTTAATCCCATTTAGTCATATATTACCTAGTGTTGGTTCTAATATGCAAGTAGAAGATCATATCTGAAACAGATATATTATTCTCAAAAGGCCACTTATATTGGATAAAGTAGGTGGATCTCCTTGCCTAAAGCTTTTCTATTAAATATAAAATAGTGTATATTATTGCTTGCCAAACTATTGAGTGTAGAATTATCCCAAAAGTCACCAAATTAATTTGGTTTTTAAGCAATTTGGAAATGTTTGTACCTTTATTAGAATTGTTAATTTGAATTATTTGCAAAGATATATTGTAAACTAGATCTTTACACAAATGCTGACAGAAACAGGCCAAGTAGACACAAAGTAACATGGTTGAATACTCACTTCCATCTACTGCATTATCTTTAGGAAATCTGAGCCTTCGTTTCCCTTATAAAATAAGGATAATACTACTTATCTTTTAATATTGAAGTGTATAAAAATAACACAGAATAGGTCCATAAGACACTCCATTTGTAATCTGAAAAATCATGCTCAAAGCCCTAATTTCATGTTCTGTGTTAATAACAGACATTCACATGGATGTAAAATGTGTTCTACAATAAATTTTTTTAAGCAAAGGTGTTCCTTCTTCAAGATCTATGGCTATAAGACACAAGTATTCACAGGCACAGAAGCACGCTTTATAAATATAGCAAAGAAAGTAAGGTATAAATACATTCTTACAAAGAATATAATGATTTGGGGTGGGAAGGAGGAGCTATATACACTGTTTTTCAGAATCCAATCATACCTACATTTAGTAACTCACAAAATAAATACATGATAAAAACTGGGAGGTGCAAACTCTGTTTATACCTCTATGTCCAAGCGTTATGTATCAGAATGTACACATTATACACATTCCTACCATGCCTATTAAACCTAAAGAATGAAAAGCCAACCATTAATTCCATTTAAGTGATACAAAGCAGTAAGCAATGGAATGCTTAGAAAGGACCTTCTTGCATTAAGGTAAAGTTTGGTGGTGCTGCATTGTATTCTGATTTTTAATTCAACTTTTAGATTTACCTTCATTATTCAAAGTAGAAAATATGATGTTTGCCTTCTGATCTTGCTACATACTTTTCTTTTAAAAGGAAACCACAATTTTTTTCCACCAAAGAGAAAAAATATTTTAAATGTTTTATGCAATTGATGTATATTTAATAAAGTAAAATAAAAGCACTGTATACTGTACAAATATAAGTAGGAAAGGAAAGGAGAGGAGAGGAGACTACGAAAGAGGAAAGAATATGAGAAGAAAGGCGAAAGCAAAAGAGGGGGAAAGTGGGGAGAACTGGAGAGGGGAGAAAAAGATTGGGGAGGAGAGGAAAAAGTTCATAGTAAGTTTTTAAAAGACAGATTTCTCTGGGAATTTCACTGCATTCTCACAGGTCCCACACAGTCAACAAATGTATGATAGATTAATATGAAACAATTCTCAACAGAAAAAAAAATAAAACTTTTTTCAGTAATAATGCTAAGAGCTAAATTACCTACAAAAACTATCTCTATCAATGCAAATTTATGACTTTCTCTCCTATAGTTTATATTTGGAAGGAAAACCATTCAGTTGATAGTTTTCTTTCATGATCTCTTAATGTTGAATGTGCTACTAAAGTTACTATATTTTTATCAATCAAATAATTTTAGTATAATTTCTAAGCAATGAGAAAATAAAAACAAATTTAAAATAGTGTAATTACCCTAATGTAGTTTCTGTTTTATAGGAAAAATGCTGTACTGTATATTAGATTACTAAATTATTTATTTATAATACACAGTTTTAATGTGAAAAAGCTAGCATTTAAGAGGTGTAAATTCTAATAAAATAAATGGAAGAAAACTTCACATAAAATCAAATATTACTTGAAGACAAGTATCCTATAGCCTCACAACTAGCATTCCAAACAAATATTTTAGTAATTAACTAAGAATGCAAAACATTATTAATTTTTAAGAACACATTTGTTGCATTAAAAATAATAATTTCTTTAAAAGTAAGTTGCTTTTTCAATATTTGCCTTTAAGATCCTGATCACATTCTTGCTTGCTACTTAGACAACTAGATCTGAGCTTAAAATAACTCAAAAGATTTAAGAAAGGTAAAAAAAAAAAAAATCCAACAGCCTATAGTCAGTACTTGAAAGGTATTTTCTTAAAACAGTTTTGCTCTTCAAATTTCACTCTCAACTTAATTTTTCCAAAACAGGGAGGTGAAATATAATTCTCATTTACTATGATCATAAAAAAATCAACATTGTATAGGCTTTTTTAATAGCACGGTTTCTATTACTGTTATTTTGGCGCTTTGTATTTTTAGATAAAATCTTGTCTGGTCCTGAAGGCTATAGTGCCCACTCCTATTTAGGAACAGTCTGTCACTATAAAACCTGAAAAATTAAATCAGCTGAGCACAGGTACAGTACTGACCCAAACCCATCCAAATTTTCATAGGAAGAGGATAATCGGATTCTAGGCTATTTTTTGTGGGCTTTCATGGGAAATTTCTTTTAACAAAAGGTGATATAAAAATGATATTCACACAGCAAGGATAAAAACAGCAGCTAAGGCTTGAAAAGCCCACCAGGAGAGAAAATTCAACCTACTTATAATAAATCAACTGCTACATATTTTTCTATGTTTAGTATCCTAAAAGAAAATGATATGAATCCAGTTTCTGTTCAGATTCTTTTTAATCCTACAGATAAAAACTACCCTACTGTTTCCAAACGCTTTTACATTCTCATAGTAAAAATAGCTACCAAAAAGATGATGTATCACTGCGGATACATTACCAACTACACACAATTACAAAGTGTAAACTCTTACTCTTTAAAAGAATTCATTACTAACTTGACTCCTTTAAAGCTGCAATATTTTCATTTTGTCATTAGTTTGATTATCAGAATTCCCTGAGGAGTAAAACCTCAAATTCTCAAGCAGCATCAAAGAATTCTACTACTAAATAGATTTTAAAGGAATAAAGTTCTCACAATAAACACTAGCAAACCGAATTTACTTGGGTAAATACTAATTTGTTAAATTTCAAATTCTTACTCTTAAAATCATGATATAGATTATTTATACTCAGTAAACTGAAAGAAATTCTTTTGACAGTCTAATCAAATTGACATGATAATCTTTGAAAGAATGAGAAAATTATGCTAAAGCATCTTAAAACAAAGTTTAGATATTAAACACTATATCCCATATTAATTGCTCTAAACAAGAACTTAAGGAAAAATAAAACTATGTCATTCATCTAATATCCCATAAACTGTCAAAGTGCTACTGTATTTTAAAGCTTACTTTTTATTGAAGATATTTAATTTTTAAATATTTACTTAAAAATTTAAGTAACAATTTATTCTCTCAATGGGCTTATTTCATTTATTTGTTTGGGAACGAACGGCTCCTGGTGACATTTCAGAGAGATAATTATTTTGACAAATATAATACTCATGGAAATCACACAAAGTCTGTCCTTACATGAGACGCTGAATGTAGTGTTTGTAGCTTTCGAATACGTGGAGCCCTTCTCTGCGTGGGTTTCCGGTCACCCTCTTTCCTCTCTCACACTCACTCAGGCGCCTCAGAAACACGCTCGGTCTCTGAAGCGCTAACGTGCACTGCTGCACTTTGGCAGTTGCAGCTGAAAACAAGAGGTGCTGATGCCCGAGTAAAATTCTTACTTCGTAAGATTTTGAAGACTTTATGATAATTTAAATTGACAGTTTCTAACACTGACGACTATTTACCTTTTAGTGCTTAAGTCAGTCAACTATTTCCAAACGTTAATCCATTTTAAAATTGGAATGACTGTGTCACTCATTTGGGTTACCTTAGATCATAATTATTAATAGTCAGGCCTTAATTTGTTCTCATCATGTACCTTATCAGCTAGCCACAGCTGTTTTCCTAAATTAAAAGAAAATTCTGATTATTAATTGTAAAACTGTGTATCACTCAAATACCTGATCTTTCTGACTATATATCATTCTGATGAAGTTAAAGTAGCTAATGCTTTTCAATGTAGATGGAAGGGTAATGCACTCTAAAAGTTGCTATCAAAAAAAAAAAAATTGCTATGAAACTATGGTCCCTGAATACAAGTCCCTGAATTTAAAGTAAATCTTTCTTATGACGAGTCAATTTTGTAACTCAACTTTTATTGCTCCTAAGGAAAAAAAAAAGTCAACTGGAAAATTAAAGATATAAGGAAAAAATTTAAAGTGCATTAAATCAATAAAACAGTCATGGCCATGTTGAATTATGTCACTTACTGGTATCTTCCTCTCCAGGTGTTTTAGCAAAACCACACACATTCTTGCTACAAACGTGTGAGTCTGGAAAGGAGTAAAGAACATGAATCAAAGATCTCTAAATCTAAAATAAAAAGCCTGGAGTGTTATTAAGAACGGTAAGCCCTATTCTCGTCATAGTAATTATAAGATCAGATCGGGTGAACGTGCAGTCCTGGGTCAGGAGAGAACTGGGGGTGCGCCCCTTTAATCTCTTGTAGTTCTGCAGTCCACAGTGTTAATCGTCTGTTAGATTCACCAAAACCCTGCCGGTAGCATGGTTGTGGGAGTCTGGGGCACAGTATAAATTTATGTTCGTCAGCTACGAGTTTCACAGGATGAAAAAAACTAATTTCTCAGAACAATTTGACAAGTTTCTCCTCTTTCAACTCAAATAATAAAGGTCAAATTTCATTTCTAGGTAATGCCATTTTTAGTGCTCCTCTCACAATAAAAAATGTTTCCTTATTAAATTTTTCACCCACCCATCATTCACAGAAGATATTACACAATCTTAATAAACATATAAATGAGAAGGAAAATAGATTAGAATTTGGCCTCATGCACCTTGAGATAATCTTTTTATTTTTCCCCCTACAATTGTCTCTAAAATTTCTGTGGAAGATGAATAACTTAAAAATTTTAAACTTGATACTTGTGCCTAGAGATAATTTATTTTTAAAGCCTTGTTCAAGTTATATTTTCCCCCAATATTGTGAAATCTTCTATCAATAAAGGTTCAATAGCCTGTGAAGTATAATATGTAAACCTTCAATGTGTTGGCATAATAGTTTTGTTTTGTTTTGTTTTTTCATTTTTAGGAGTTTTTGGAGGGTTACAACCAAGAACATCTTCTGTTAGAAAAAAATTAAGACTTTGTGCTGAAGATACAAATCTTTAAAGACTTATCTCACCTTACAGTAATTATGTTATGTATATTTTAAAACAGAAGACACACAAGTTTTGAAAATGTAACTTACAAAAAGAAAGAAAGAAAGAAGAAAGAAAGAAAGAAAGAAAGAAAGAAAGAAAGAAAGAAAGAAAGAAAGAAAGAAAAAATGCAACTTACACCTTTTCACTTAATGTTAATGTACCCATAAGTGAAATAAACTCTGGTGTAATCACTCACCACAGGTTAATTTATTTTAATTATTTTTGCTTTCATAATTTTGGTAACGCTTTTGCTTCTCAATTCATCTTGAAATGTCACTCACTATAAAATAGCATGCATTATAACTAATGCACACTGTAGTAGACTGTAGAATAACTACAAATATAAACAGATCTTGAGAAATAAGAAGAGAGTAGTTGCAGATGTATGGTTTGTTACCCCCTGACCCAGGTTTTTATATGTACCTGATTTCTCTGTCCTTTTAAGTACTTGTGATGAAAAAAGAATGGTAAGGGCCAGGGATTTAGCTCAGTTGTGCCAACACCTGCCTTGCAAGTGCAAGGGCCTGGGTTCCATCCCCAGTAACCACATACAGCAATGCTGGGCATGGAGACTTATGCTCAACAGCAATCAGAGCCACATACTATAATGCCAGGTATGGTGGCTCACACCTGTATCCTGGCACTTGGGAGACAGAGGCAGGAGGATTGCTGTGAGTTAGAGGCTAGCCTGATCTACATAATGAGCTCACGGCCAGCCTGAACTATAAGCTAGACCCTGTCTAAAAAAAAGAAAGAAACAATGAAAAAAAGAAAAAGAAAGAAAGAAAGAAAGAAATGGTAAATACAATAAAATGCAAAATTATCAAAACAGTACAATAAATTTTAAAATGGAATATCTTCTCTGTCTGGGCCGTTTTCATTTATTTACATTTTCACTATTTAATCACTTAGCATTTGAGCTAGTAATAATATATAGTATTTGTGCATAAGGTACTATGGCAGTGATATTGAAATAGATATATCCTTGTATTCTCTTCAGTGTTATGGTACCATGAAGCAACTGGAAGGTAGGAATGTAGTCCTTTATTCTCCTATAAAATTGTTGCATCTGTACTATTTTAAATCTCAAGTATCACTATGGGTTTTTCCCAAAATTTAAATAAGTAATTATTTTTAATATTTTAAATGTTCATCAGTCAACGTGCATCACTACCATGCCTAAAATAAAACATTCAAATGTTACTTTTTTCTCATTAAAGTTAAAATCAGGAGACATTGTGGCACAACCAATCCTTTAATATAAGAAAAATAAAGGTATAGTTAAAAACAGGGGTCATCGTAGGAAAGTTTTAAAACATAGGTTTAAAAAAACTACCAAATAAGTTAGCACTTGAATGATGTAAACTCTGGTAAACGCCAGCATGCAATATGGCAAAAACGAATCAATCAGTTCAGCTTAGTTCAGCCTCTGCAACTGGCCATCTGGCACAAAATCAACCAAATGTATCCCTGCATATTCATCTTCATTTTCACAAATACTCAAGAGAATGTCATTCTAGGGCAAAATAAAATTAAATCACCATAATTTTTAAGACATCTTTCCTTTCATGCACTCTTGGGAATTCTGTGTTTATATGAGACTTACTTATTGCTCTAAGGTTGTTGTATAATTCTTATTTAAATGTACCTTCTTTTCCACAGGTTAGAAATAAAACGTTTAATTGTAAAACATTTAATTCTTCAAAGAACATAATTTTAGAAGAGGCAAACTTCTACAAATTAGTCAGTGTTCTTTTAGCTCAGTCAACAGTAAGTCAAAAGACCTTAGCCCTGATCTGAGGACTTAATAATTTCATAATTTCACTAGTTGCAAATGAAGTTGGCTTAACACATAATTAGCTACTATTCAACATAATGAAAACAATACAATGTTGGTTCACATTTCACTCTTTCTTTACATGAAATCAGAAATTAAAATTTTTATTCGATCAAGCAAAAGTTTTACATAATAGTTACATTATTATGAAAAATTAACCAGTGAAACACTTTACAAAATCCTGAGAACATGGGGCTAGAGTTTATGAAATCATTTTGGAATAATTTTAAAATTGTATTAAATTTGGGGTTTTTTCACATAGAAGCTAAAAAGCAGTATTTGGATTTCATGGATCACTTTAAATTAAAATAATATTTACCTATTCTACTTTTAATTATAATTGTGAGAAAAGTGGATCTAACATTTCAATGATTTTAGTTCATTTATTTTTGTTTTAGAATTTTCCTGGTATATTTTGTTTGACTTTTTAACTAAAATAGATAAATATTAATTGATATATAGCAGAGCATACTTGAGATTAACATTTTGCTCACTTAAAGGGTTTCCCCCAGAAGTTTGTATTTTTAAAAGAATAGATGATGAAAACTTGAATTGCCTCCTTATACAATGCTCTCATTACATAAAAGATGAAATTGCAAAAAAATTCTTGAGTATTTGAGAAAGAAACTATTAGGAAAAAATTTTAAAACCCAAATTAGTGTTATAAAATTCTTTAAGGAACTATACACTGATTTACATCCTTCAATTAAATGTGTTTTTGTTTTTATTTTTATCCTACAGCTTTTTCTATTTCAAAGGTGAGTTGTATGTAAGACAAAGAGGATTCTGTCCAAGCAGAATACAACATCAGACTGACTGGGCAAAAACGGGAGCAACAGTCAGAATCCTCCTCTCCTCACGCTCCATCTGCCTGAGTGGGAAAAACCTGAAGTTGAGGTTTTTGAGGTCCATGTTTCTGTTATTCCACAGATTTAGAAATGTTATCAACTACATGAAAATATAAAACAAAAGAAATTTGGCTATAAATAATTTAGGTATGTATTGTATCTATATTCACACTCAAAATTCATTAAATGTGCAAGTTTTAATTTCTCACATCAAATTTTCATCCTAGCAAAATGTAGCATACATTCATACATTTCCTTTATGCAATATAAACATATATTCTTTCAGCTGATTCTCACAATGAGCCACAGAAGGACAAGGGCTATCCTTCTTGCTTAAAAGAGGAAAGACAGAGTCACAGAAGTTATACATCTTTCTCAGAGCTACACTCTAGTTAGCAGAAAAACTAGATGCACAGTAGACATACTTAGACTACTGGAATTTTCTCTAGACCATACTCTGGATTGCTTTTCTAAGGCCAAGACTAAAGAATACTTCCCCAGTTTCCTTGATCATCCACTTAGCTCCTATGAAATCCACCCTCTTGGCTTGCTAAAGTAATCCTTCTGAATACTGTTGAAACACTTAAAATATGCTTTAAAACATTACACCTGTGTCCCCTAACAGACTGAGTGCTCCAAAGTAAGGACCCTGCTCTTCAACGTTTTGTTCATCACACCTACCATAGTGACTAACTCATCTATACCTCAAGAAATATCTGCTGAAGGAAGAAGTCAGGAAAAGAAACAATGGGATGGAAAAGGCATTATTTTAAGAAAAAAAGCTTCCTTTTATTCATAATGTATCTCAGTACACTGTTTAAGGTAAAAACTAGGCCTGGAACTATGAATCAAACAGCAAAATCCAAAGCTTGGATGGAACTTGGTGATACAACAAGAGATGGGGAATGCTGATAAGCGAGGGGAGAAAAGGAAGGATAGAGGAAGAAAGTCCTCAACAATCGGGAAGAAAGCAGCTGAATTCTTCTACACAAGAGCAGAGGGAGGTATTAGCCAGCTTTCCAAGTGCTTGACCAAACTGCCAACACCCACAGCTTAAGCGGGGAAATTGTTTATTTGACTCATGATCTAAGAGATTTCAGTCCAGTGAAATAAGTCCAGGGAATCAGTTCCAGAAACACCCTTCTCAATGAAAGGCTGACATTTGGCCCCTCTTATTTGTGATGGGTCAGGTCTTGCTAATTTCTGAGGTGACCAAAGATTCTTTCTGTCACTGTACAACGTATGGGGAAGGAGTACTAGGGATTAAACCCATGGCTTTCACATTCAGTATATTTCTAGACTTTTTTCTGTTTTGCTTTGCTTTCCTCTAATTTTGAGGTAGGGATTCACTTAATTTAGTCTAGGCTTAAACTCATTCTTCTCCTGCCATGAACTCTAAGAATGTTGGATTGATGGTTATAGAACACCATGCTCATCTTGGTTTAGTTTTAGTGGCACTATTCTCTTCAACACTAATCTTTTAGCATTAAATTTACATGTGATGCTTTTTGTGCCAAAATTTAAATTTTTAAATATCACTTGTTCTACTTTTGGCCAATATTTTCACTCTATATCTGGCTAAAAATGAGTAGAGCCCATGCTACAGCCTGAATTTTGGGTTGCCTTGAAATTTCCTCTTCTAATCAAGTAGTCCACTGCCTTTAATCTTCCTCTCCCCTAAAGTCTCAGGACCTAGGTAAAATGTACACTATTATTTTTGCCACAGTGTAACAGACATGGTCTCTAGTTTATTTACTATTGAGGTCTTTGTTCCCAATCAAAACCTGCTGATCTGGTCTCTACTGTTTACATTCCTATTGGTCTTCCGATCTTCTGAGCTCCAACCAATCAGAATCACCTAAATGACTCTGTTTATAACATTCTAGGACTTCTCTACCTCATGTCCCTGAACCTTTTGCAAACTCTTCTTATAAACCAATTCCAAAGGCTTCAAACCACATGATCTAAAATCCCAGGTGTCTACTTCTCTGGTACCAGTTTTGTTCATTAGTAAGATTTCCTGTAATTTGCACCAAATAGCAGACCCACAACTGAAGGAAGAAAATGGTTTATTTGGCTTACAAAAGTTTTGGTCTTAAAGGTTTCATTCCATGGTCAGCCATCTCCATTCCATAAACATCATGTTAGAAGGCCATTGTGTAAAACAGGATATTTAATGGCTACCAGGAAGTAGAGCAGAGAAACAGTACCACATAGGAAGTGATGAGGGAGCCAAATTCATGTGTTCATGATCTACCTACACATCCCTAGAAAACTGCACTATGAATTCCATAGATAACTTCTAAATAAATTAAGTTAGTAATTAAAGAATTTGGTTGCTGCAAGAAATGGAAAGAGGATAAATATTTTTAAAGGTGAGCATATGAGATGAACTAGAACACTGAAATGGATAAGTTAGAGGTTTGAATCCATACCAGCTGCATCATCCAGCAGGTGTCCATACTCTCCCACACCTTGTTTCAGTAAAATTCTCCACTATCACAATTATATGTAAGCTTTGCTATGGTTTGGAGAGAGTCTGAGTGTGTCTCCTAGTGCTTCACTGAAATTAAATCCTCATTGTGGAATCTTGAAAGGGGTAGAAATTTAATCCAGCCACGACATTAGGGTGGAGCTTGGGAGGTAGTTAAGATTAACCTCAGGATAGAGGGGTTTGCCTCTGTAACTGAATCTTTATAGGATAGATCCACATATGTGTTCACTGCCAATGTCACCACACCCAGTGTCTGCACTGCTCCAGGGCTCTGACAGCAAGACAGCTATCGCCAGTTGCAACCTTCTGCCTTCAGTGGGATGAGCTCAAATAATTTCCTTTCCTTATAACTTGTCCAATCTGTAGTTTTGTGTTATTGGCAACAGAAAATAGACTAATATAGGTTCTTTGAAACTTGTAAAAATATCTGAGTTTCATATCTTGGTTTCATGTAGGAAGAAAAAGATACAAAAGCTGAGAATGAAGTATTCATAGGAACAAAATCGTATTAGAAACTTGACAAAATTTCCAGGTCAGATTTTAATTTCCAGGAACACAGAAATATGGGTTCAAGCCAATCTTGTATTGATCTAAAAGTGATATGAAACCCTACTGACATACAGATTTCATAATAAATGAACAAAGTCAGACAATGTAAGTAGAAAAGTGAAAGTTAAGTTATTCTCACAAGCATTCATTTATTTAGTAAGCTTTTGATAGGGCTTAGGATATGCTGTTGCAAAATACAGTACATACCATTTAAGAAGATGACAGAAAAGCAAGTTCTGTGTGACTGTCCTCTTGTCTTCCTCTCCTAATGATGGCTGTAAGAGAGGTTTCTGGCTTAATTTTAAGTTGTTTATAAAGTGTACATCCTGTTCTCAGAAGAAAGAAATGCTTTATCTTTGGAAACACAGAGTCACAAAGAAACATTTGAACAAGAATTTTTTCTCTGTTTTGCAAGATTATTACTAATTACATATCCTTTTTTGTCTATAAATCATAATTATGAGTAACTGTCTATAAACATAGTTTTTCTATGCCATTTACTACTTATTTTTGAAGGTTCCTATGCCATTTAAAACATATTAATGTGTATTCTTCAGTCTTTTTATTTATTTTATTATAGGTACCTCAGTCAGGATCCTTATAATGAGTTAGACACCTTTGTTGACCTACAATCTTACTTAAAACCTATATCCAGTAGTCATTAACTTTCTTTTTTTTAAATTTAAACCTTTATTGGTACATTATGTATACATATCATCATCACATTCAATATTGAGAGTTTGTACCAGAATATGACATGACTTGATTCTCATTTTTCCCTTCCCCCATCCTGCAACCCCTCACCCCCTATATATGTAATCTGTTTCCTTTTTTCTTCGTTACTATCACATGATTTTTCTCCTCTTTATTTACTTCTACACCCTCTTTCCTTTTAAATATTTTCTATTTCACAATATCAACTATACATACAACAACTCATTTACAACTTCATTTTCTCATACCAGAGAAATGATACAATATTTACACATCTGAGACCTATTTATTTCCCTTATGAGGCTGTCCTCAAGGTACATCTATTTGAGTATGAATGATTCAATCTTATAATTTTTAATGGCAGAGTAATACCCCATTCTATAAAAGAACCGCATCTTCTTTATCCAGTCTCCTGCTGATGGACATTTGAGTTGTTGCAAAATATAGCAATCACAAACTGAGCTAATTTTCAAATAGATATGGTTCACTGCTTTTAAAACGTGAATACGGAGTGAAACAGGTAAGCTCTGAGTGATGCTACACAGATGATAGTATAGAACATTAAAAAAGCAAGTAGGAGTATCAATTAAATGTTACTCAGGTTACAAAGAAAGACTTCTGTAAATCATGTTTAAGCTAAAAACTAAGAGATGAACTTGAGGAATTGTTAAAAAGAGTCCAGACGGATAAACAGCTTGTGAGTACTTTCAGAAATGAGAAGAGTTTGGTACATTGGGATTTAAAAGTGGTGCGAGAAGGCTGAGATTGAGGTGACAAGCAGGGGACAATCATGAAGAACATACAAGCCATGTTAAAGCCCTGGTGATTTATCCAGAAGGTAAAGCGAAGGCACCTAAGAGACTGACGTGTTTTTCATGGTTAAATGTTTGGAAACCATGAGTCCAGCGACACAGGACAGATGGGGTAAAACTAAGACAACTTAGAGGTAGAAAAACCCGTTGAATTAATCAGTAATCAAAGGAGAGCAGTGAGTGAATAAAGGAGGGGTCCTATATCAGGGGAGAATTGAAATTATTTCGGGAGTATTTAGAGGACATATTCACAGCTTTGGATAATCACCTGAAAATGCTCATGGAAATGAAAAGTGTCCAGCATAGCATGCAAGACTAGGCAATGGGTGTTGCATCGCCTTGGTAGATGTCTTGAGAAAAGGAGAGCATTGTAAGAAATTAATTATTGTATTGAGACACATCGAGTTTGATATTTATATGAAAAACTTAAAAGTCTCTTGAAGATATAAGTTGGGTATTTTTAACCCAAAAATCTGAAAACTGTGATGATTCAAAACCCTAAATTTTGAGCACTGTTATGGCACTGCAAGTGGAAAATACATGATGAAACTTTCTACACATGTGCATTAACAATATTTTCTTCAACTCCATCATATTACATGGATATAATATAAATGAAAGATAAAAAACATTGTGTTTAGTCTTTGATTTCAATCTCAAAATATCTCTCTCTATATATAAAAGTATTCTGAAGTCCAAAAAAAATCTATGAACTCTAAAATACTTCTGGCCTCAAGCATTTTGTGTCAGATTCTCAACTCCTATTGGATACTAAAGGAAGCTCAAAACAGGCATCCGGGATGTAGGTTTTACAGTTTAGGTGGTGCTTCACAAACATGAGAAAATATTGTTTTCTAAGGAACAAATGAGAATGGAGAGAAAACAGAAACTTAGTCCCATCTTGGAGGAAAATAAGTCTTTGGGGGAAAGACAGAAAAATCTGACAGCAAACTAGTCTGATGAAGACTCTAAAATAACTGAAGGTAATTACAAAACAAAAACAGAATTATCTGGGAGTGAAAGGAAGACCTTTGAAAAAATTGGCACAATCCCAAATGTCCTTATGGGACCCATGACATAAATCTTGAATAATTCCCACGGGAATTTTTTTTAAATATACATACGGCTTTATTGACTTTTCTGAAAGAAGATCAGTGGCAAAATGAGTCAAATCATTCCGCATATTGAGCATTGAAAGCAAGATGAAGGTATAAAAATAACAGGAACAAACAGAACTTAAAAGAGGTTCAACAACAAGGAGGACGTCATGAAGCAGAAGTGAAGCGAGGATTTAGCTATGGGAGAAACCTGATTGGAACGAGCTGGCGAAGAAGGAAAACGGAAGAAAGGTTGTTAATAGTACAAAGATTCTCGCATATTGACCGGAAAAAAATCACAAGAATGAGTCTAGGAAAAGGACAAACCTTTTGTGCAGGAGGCTAAGGGAACATGCTTGCCCAAACGCTTGTAATTTTTTGTGATGCAGAAACTAGTGACCTGCAGAGGCAAGGGATAGCAGTGAATCCCGGGAGTCCTGTGGGTCCATGTGTTAAAAGCACGCTGACTTCCGGTAACCTCTCTGGAGCGGGTACGTACTGGTGGGAAAAGACAGTAGAGCTACATAGTGTTGAGTGCACCTGAGCATGAAGCAAAGACTGGACGTTTGTGAATTACTTCACTCCCTTTATTGTCTCCAGTGGCAGCAAGCAGTTTAAGAGTAGGTATTAAAAAGCAGGTGAGTAAAATTATATGGGGGAATCCACTCAATTCCAACAGGAAAATGTTTAGAATTTGGGCAAGATGAGGTGAAAAGCAGTTATATCTCAGCAGTGCCAAGGTCACAAAGGTCTGGCGCTCTAGAAACTACCCGGAGGGCAGGAGGAGGAATCCCGGATGCTACTAGAAACAACTGAGCTGTTGTGAGGAATTTCTTTTTAAGCAAAAAAAATATATATATATTTTGGAAACATTTTCTAAATAAATGATATGTTTTGTGTAAAATTAGTACTATTTGTTTAATAAGTGGGCAGTAAAGAAGTACAGTTTTATCCTCTTAACCATAAAAGTATATAGTGAAATCCACTTTTATAAGCCTTTATGCATACTGCCTGAACTATTCAACACAAAATGTTTAAAAAGGCATTGTTACAAAATAATTTGTATTTTAAAACAGTTACAAGAGACTTATCAGTCATTAATAGTAGCAGCTAATATAAAACATATTGAGTTTGACTATGATTACTTAGAGCCCATGATTCCAATTTTATTTGCTTACTAAGTGAACACATACTTTATGCTTTGGTGCTGGGGACACACAGATGAAAAACTCAGTTTCTGCTCTCAGGTTACCCATAGAGAAGACAAAAGCAATCTAATTCTAGGAAGTGCAATAATGCTTTGAAGGAGAGATAAATTAGACAAAGGAAGAGAGCCTGTCATCAACAGGACCAAAGAAGGTTTCCACTGTCATGGTAAATTCACTGTACAATTAAACTTACTTATTTTTAGCTGTGCACATAGATATGGACATAACATAAGGATGAGTCCAGATCATAGCTGACATCCTCACAATAGTAAATACTGACAAATCCAGACCCACACTTCAAATGGTACAATACCTTGTTTCCTATGTCTAGGAAACTATAAATTAGTCACCTGAGTTTAAACTAAAATCAGTTTGCAAAAGCTGAACATCATATGCAAAAATCAGAGTTAATCTTTTTCTGTTACATTATTGTTTGATTACAGTCAGGCATCTGGTATTGTTGACTTATACTCAATCATATATCACTGAGAGCCAGAACTCATAGAAAATCCACCCTTGCAGAACATCATGTACTAGGACGGCAAGATGCTGTCCACGTGAACAATGCAAACACCAGCACTAAGGACTCTTAGTGTCCAGGGATTCTCTTCTGGCAATCTTTATTTGAAAGCTTATGTTCCAGTGCTGTAGGTCAAAGAATGTACTAAATATACAATTCTCTGTCCATTGTTATTCAGTATTGTTAAGCTCATCTATAACTGGTTTATTAAAAAGTACAAGAGAAATATGAGGTGAGCTGATAGAGCAAATATTATACTGGAAGACATTTATTAATATAGCATGTTATCAAGATAGTTGAAAATACATTCAGATTCTCTCAAATGTCTAAGCACTGGTAGGAAATTTGACACTCTCTATTACATTAACTCTTTCCTGGTAATATATCACGAGTTTTCAGGCACTGTGTATTCATGAATACACTTCACAAGGTTCTTTTTATCCAGGAAGCCTGTAGTTCTCACACCCAGTAGTAGATACTATGATTTTGAGAGTGAGTTGAGATTTCTTGAAAATAACCTGATTCCTTGAAATTTTCACATTCTCTATTCCTAGAACTCAATATATAACGCTGATTTTAAAAACATGTAGTTACATAAACTTGTTTAAAAATAAACTCAATCTTCAGCTTCATTAGACTCTCACCCTTGCTGATAATAGTTCCATCTGTTTAGGCAGCTCTCTAGACCACTTTTACAGTAATTATTTCCTGTTAGATATAATTGACATATAAGAAGTTATAGGGAGAGGAATTATAAGTTTTAAAATAGATTTTGACCCATACAAGTATACCTGTGAACCACCAGCCACGAAATAATCCACATGTCAAGCACCATCAAATTTTTCTTTATATCACTTATTATTCCACTTCTTTTCTCCCCTCCATCCCAGACAAATACTGATATGTTTATCTGTCAGTACAAATTGCTTTACTTTTTCAAATATCACATACAGAGACTCATACAGTATTTTTAATCTTATATTTGGTTCCTTTAATATAATTGTGGCTTTCAATTATGTTATTATGTGTATCTGACTCACTTTATTGATAAGTAGGATTTCATTTGAGGAATAATTTACAGTGTAACTGTTATACTATTGATGGGCATTTGGATCTATTCAAAGTTTTTGGCTACTACAAATATATACGTTATGAATATTCATGCACATGTCTTTGTATAGACTTATGTTTTCATTCTTTTGCATAAATAGCAGTAGAATGTCTGGATTATATGTGATGTTTTTATATAGCTTTTTAAAGAAACTGCCATACTTTTCCAAATCTGTATCATTTAAAATTCCCATCAGCTTTCTTTTGATTAGTGTTAGCACAGTATATCTGTTCATCCTTTAAGTAGGATTCCTGTAGATAGCATGAAGTTGAGTCTTATTTTTTCCTGCAGTCTGAGAACCTCGACCACATAACTACGAATGCTTAAATAGTTTACTTAGAGTGTGATTTTGATATGGCGGTGTTTGTGTGTATCATCTTGCCAAAGGCTTTCTATATACATCATTCATTAATTGTTTACTTTTTTCTCTTTCTCTTCATTTCTGGATCAAGCCAGCATTTTTCAGAATGAACTTTTTGTCTTTGCTCACTTTTTAGCTGTAACTCATTTTGACATGTGGGTATATGCATATGTGATAGCAATTACTTTATACTATACTTTACTTTATACTGTAGAATTTAATCACAACTTATCTTTAATTAATACTGTCAGCCTTTACATACAGTTTAAGAACTCTGCAATAATAAACTTGCATTTTTGCTCTCATAACTGCTGTGCTATTATTTTTCACATTTTACTTCTAAATATATAATAGACCTTAGACAATTTTACCATTTCTTATATCTTTAATTGTATTTTGAAATGACCTTAAAATATGGAAAAAGATCATTTTTATTAAATGACATGTATGACCTTTCTGCTCTTCATTGCCTTGGTGAAAATCTACATTTCCATTAGTGCTCA
>PVIR01012554.1:0-12620 GCA_004026965.1 Petromus typicus
TAACCCTGTCTCAAAAAACTAAAAAAAAAAAAAAAAAATTCAGGGCCAAGTGTGGTGGCTCAGGCCTATAATCTCAGCACTCCAAGTCTGAGTCTGAGGCAGGAGGATCCCCAAGAGTTTGAGGCCAGCCTGGACTCCAAGGGGGTTCAAGGACACTCTAAACTATGTAGTGAGGTACTGTCTCAAAAAACCAAAGAGAAAGCAAGCAAGCAAGAAAGAAAGAAAAAGAAAGAAAGAAAGAGAAAGAACATAATTTTAGGTCACATATCTGATACAGGACTTCCTCCCAGAATACATAAATAATATTTAAAATTAAATAAGCAATGAAATCATTGAAAAACAAACAATTGGGAAGTTAGCAAAGACGAACTGACACTTCATCTTTGAAGCAAATACAAATTAAAAATCTGACATACCATAATATGTTTGTGAAAATGACTTAAAAATAGAATACAATACCAAGTTCTCGTGAGGATTAGGAGGAGCTGAATCTCTCAGGCTTTGCTCTGAGAATGCAAAGCACTACTCCCACTCCTGCGAACTTTGTCAGCTTCTTACAAAGCTACACTGACCACGTGCGCCAGCAATTTCTAAAGGGTTTTCCATAGGTGAAGAACCAGAGTGTATCCTTACAAAGGTATATTGCTTAGTTTCAAAACATGAACAGACTTAGATGAACTTCAAAGGCATGTCAAGTGAAAAGGACCAATCTCTAAAGATTACATACCATATGATTCTGTGCGCGCGATATTCTCAGAGAGACAGTAAGAATGTTGCCTATTGAGAGATCAAGGAATACTTCACAGAATATCGAATTGATCTGAGTAATCAAAGTAGAAGAGCATTTTGAAAATATGATATTGAAAGATGGATTTGTTCGGTACAAAGTCTGCGTGGTGGCCATCTTCTCCAATAACCCCCACAGATTGTAGCTTCTTGGTAGTCACGTCCTGCGGACTCTCCTTTCTGCTCAGTGTGAAGAGTAGGTATGACAGAGGTGACTACGTGAAGCTTTTTACAACAAGTCAGAAGGAGTCTAGGGCTTATCCCCACCCCCCTGAGTCATTCATTCTGAAAGAAGGCAACCCTGAGGTCATGAGTCATAGCAGCTCTGCAGAGAGTGCTACTTGTAGAGAAACAGACGTCTTGCCTACAGACAGGGCAGGCAGGCAGGGCCCAGGGCATTTGGGGCAGGAGCCTGGTTGGGGGGAGTCATTGTTGAGCTCAATGAGTTTGGCTCTCTGGAAGTACAGGACAGCCTCCATGGCTTGGCACTGGTAAGAACTGTGGTCGGAGAGCTTGGTGTCTGTTACCTCCAGATTGTACTGCCCTGAGTGTGAGTGACCCCCAAACCTCAAGTTTTCAGATAACTGAAGGTTAGCAGATGTCTCAGGGCAACCCCACAAGAAGGCTTAAGCCTAAACCGCTCAGCTAAGCTGCTCCCTAAATTCCCAGCCCACAGAAACCATGAGAGATATAAACAATTACTGCCATTTAAGCCACTGACTTATGTGGTAGTTTTTACACAGGATTAGGTAACAATGACATGGGAAACAACTTACAGAAGAAAACAACTGTTTCTGCTTCCTTTGCTACCTGATGTGGTTGGTGTGTGGTTGCAGTCTAAGCAGCAATTCACAGCCCCTCAGCCTTCTGCATGGTCCTTTATGCCCTCTCTCTGTACATGTAGAAACCTCATACCGAGAGTAGATCTGTAGGAGTCAGCAAATCAGTTGGGTAAGATAGAGCATAGGTTTCCAGATTACCTCACAGAGTGTCAATTGCCAAAGAGCCACATTTAACAGTTATGTGAATATGAAATAAATTTTTATTGTGTGAAAAAGCAAGTGAGTAGGGGCACAGAAGCAAGTGCAGGCGAGTTAAGTGGAGCAGAGTGAGCTCAGCACACTCACATACACACTCATGCACACCGATGCTTGTTAGAGAAGAGCTGCAGGGTTACAGTCTGAGTTTTCCAGTAGTCAGTGCAAAGGGAAAAATGATTAGCGACATGGTTCACAGAGACAACGAGATTTCTATACGGAAGAAAGAAAAAGTTGCTTAGGAGAACAGTATCTCCTCCTGGTACTGAAATTAAGCAGATTTCCCATTGAGTCCTCACAGAAACACTGGGCACAGTATAACAAATGATGTCCTCAAAAACATTTAGCAGTCAGTAGAAACAGTTTCATAATTCTGCTTCCTGTTATATCTTTCAATGAAGGATAAACTGAGTGATAACATGACATAATAAAATTTATGTAATGCATAACATTTTTGTGATTGCATTAATCAATTCTCTATTAGTATATATGTGAATAAATTTTCAATCTCTTAGACTACCCCCCTCAATTAGCAATACATTTTTAAAGCTTTTTTTGAGGCAAGGTCTCACTTTATAATTTAGGCCAGTCCTAAAATCAGCCTCTAATTCAGCAATCCTCCTGCCTGTCCCTCCTGAGTGCTGGGATTACAGGCCTGAGCCACCATGCCCAGCACTGTGGTTTGTGGTGCTAATTGCTGGTGGGCACGAGTCACCATGCCTGGCATTGTTGTATGTGGTTACCGGGAATTGAACCCAGCACCTTGCTCTTGCAAAGCAGGCACCAGAACCATTAAGCTAAATCCCTGGCCCAGCAATAAATAGTTGAAAAATATTTTTGGAGTAGTTGTTTCACTAGCAGTTAAGTATATGTCTATAAGGGTGGGAAAGGAAGGTAAGAGAATAAGGGCCAAGTGTCTTGGGGAGACTGCCTTATGGCCCACCGTTCCCCATGAGCCCTGTCTGCCTGCTAGTATTTGCCCGGGTATTCCATCAGCTCGTGTGGGTTGCTGCATTTTTCTCAGTGCATTTTCCTGGGGCAGTGTAATTAGAAATACTGAGTAGAGGATAAGGAAGAAAGAATAATAGAGTATAAGTACAATTGTAAAAAGTCATTATGATATGCTTTCAGAACCAGTAATTACTACTCTTGCTTATCATGCAAATCACTATTAGTATTTTTATTTAAACTACAACTGTGTTTTGTTTTTTGACACAAAAATGCTTTTGAGAAAGACCTAACATCTGCCCACAATTGGATTCCTTTCCAAGCATTCCTTGGAAGAAGAGGAAAAGGATACATACGTCAGGAGGGTAATTTAATGCTTGTAGTTAAAACCTTTCAAAGGACCCATTGTAAGAGGGAAAGCCGAAGGGGATGAATTATGAAACATGCAAAATGATTTCTGGTTGCCCTTGTAAAGCAAATCTAGAGATTTGTCTTTAAAGTGAGAAGCTTCAAAATTGGCCTTTTACAAAATGAAAAAGGTTACGCACCATTCTGGGAAATCAAGACTCTTTTGAAGAATGGGCATGATTTGAGAATGGCTGGCTGGCGAAGTGAGGGTGGAAAGAATGTGTAAATACAGAAGAGTCCTGGGCCCCCAAACACGCGTGACTAATTTAGCTACTAGTCAGTGAATACTATCAGTCATTTTAGTGAGCATTTAAAGAAAAGTAGAGGGGAACTGATCTATGGTGTCTGATGTTTCTACAGCAGGGAGAAATGATATCACAGCAGCAGTTTGTAATCTTTGGATTGGGGTGAACAGGAAGAGAGGATCTGGAATTAAGCGCATTTAAAATACAAGTTGCATACCCTTTATAGTGATAGTCATTCAGATTCCCCTAGAGTCAGGCAAACTAGCAGTGATTCTGACAAGATAGATAAATTATTATCCTGACAATTCAAAAATTGAGGAAGAGCTGGAGAACTATTCCGGAGGTAGTGACAGAAACAGGTCAGACTTGAATCGAGCCGGAGCTAAGTAACAAATATTTCTAGCATTGTATGCAAAACACTAACCAAGCATTCTTCTTTCAGTTCACTGAAGGTTAGAAACTATAAACAAAAGCATTTATCTGACTTTGGAGGAATTCGAGACAGACAGAAGGGCACCTGAAATCAGGAGAATTAATGGTTGGAGGTGGATTTATGTTGGTATTTTTTAGAAGTGCTGCTGTAATCTTAGATTTTGTGTTCTGCCTTCAGAGTGACACAGCCTTGGAAATATTTCTTCTCCTCCAAACTCCAAAGTGACTGTGATCTCAGTCTTCTGAATGACTCTGTCTACTCCTGAGACAATGCTGCATACTTCCTTGCTCTATAGATATGGCAGATTCATTGGTTGCCTACTGAACATTAATTCTATCCCCTTTCCTTGTAAACAAAACCCCAGATTTGTTTGGTATGCCATCCTCTTCTGCCTAGTCATGTGTTTCCCTAGAAAAGTCACAACAATCCTGACTTCTTGCCAAGCCTTGCTTAGGAATAGACTTGTGATATTATTTTATGTACCAAAATACAAAGAGGAATCTATTGGAAGGATGTTAGAGAAAGTTTCCCCAGTCCTGAAAAAGAATGCATGGGGAAAAGAGCCCTTCTGCTGCTGAACATTGTCATGGCTGTGTGTGTTTGCAACAAAGATAGTTAATCTTGCAGCCATCAAAGGTACCAGTATAGGAAACATTAACTGAGCAACATCAGCAGAGTAGAAAGATTGAAAGCACCAACTTTCTCAATGCCACTGAATCAGCCAAGCCAGGGCTCTCGCTTTTGAATCTCCAAAGGTTCTCAGTGTTTAAGCAACTTCAACTTGAGTTTTTTATTACTTGCAGCTGAATGTATGATAATGCGTAAGGTTCATCTTTTTGTACTTATATTCCTCACTACATGTCATAATAAGTATATTTGTTATTACAATAGTTACTCTGTACTACCAGGTGTCAGTGAATCACAAGCCCCTAAAGAGATAAATGTGTGGGTGGGCACAGAGGTGTGCTGCATCTTAATACAAGAGGCAACTCTAGCAATGAGCTGCATCTCCACCCACCCAGGTGTGGAAGCCAGAATTCACTTCCTTATTTATCTCTTTTTCATGGCCAACTCATCTCTTAAGCTTTCTTCATTTCCCACCTATTTTTGTTCCCAGTCCACTTATTTTCATCTTCTCCATTCTATTTCAAGCTGATTTCATCCTCTCCTTTAAAAAATTTTTTTTTCCACCCTTTAAGCTGACGCTGACCCTTGATAGACTAGCAAGGCAGCCCCATCTTCATCTCCCAAACATGTAACGTGCCCTTGCTGCTCATGTCTGGCAGAGTTTGAGCCCCATCCCAGGATTCCTAAACGTAACAGTCTCTGTTGCCTCCCAAGTGCTTCAAGCACTTCAGTCCAGGCTCACCTTCCCCCGAAAGCCTACCATCACCTCCCTGATCAGATGACTCTCACTGCTGTAACCTTTGCCAACACAATATACCTCTCAGTTGTAGCCATGATGACTGTTCAAACTGGAACATCTATGAGAGTCACTGAAATACTGCTACAAATTACACTGAGATGGTAGCTATTGTCCCAGGCTAATAGAATGTTTGGCTATTCTTTTTATTTTAATGTTTAGAAATTTTTTGTAATTTTTATTTTTATAAATATAAGTTGAAGACTACAATGATTACATCGCAGGGAGTAGCTACATATACATAACACATCTAAACTCTTTTTTATCTGTTTATACTCCCTACCTTTGCGCCTCCCTCCATATTTTCCTCCTTTTCTCTTTTGCAAAAGAACTATCTCCTTGTTTCCTATTCACTATATTTTATTTTTCTGTTTATATTTTGAGTTTCACATAGAAGAGAAACCATGCTATATTTAAGCCTGTATGCTTTCTTTTTTTCTTTTTTTAAAATTATCTTTATTGGTACATTATGAATACACATGATAATTGCATTCAACATTAAGAGTTTGTACCAGAATATGACATGACTTGCTTCTCATTTTTTCCCTTTTCCACCCACCCTGTATCCCCCGCCCACTATATACACAGTCTTTGTTTTCTTTTTTCTTTGTTATTACCACATTTGTTTTCCCCTTGTTATTTACCATTATACTCTGTCCTGCAAAGTAGAAAATATTTAAATGGTTATTCTTTTCTTAATACTTATACTATTGTAATTTTTGTTCATTGGTTTATTGGTTTAAAATCTGCCTCACCCATCTATCTGGGCAGGGGATAGGGCTTTCTTTCACTTCACCATTGTATGCTACAGGTCAAATACAGTGCCAGGTTCAGTAATTGACAGTACTTCTTCAAAGAAATGTGAATGGATGAATATGATAAGTTAATTCACATTTTCTTTTTCTACTATTTTTAACATTCTCATTAGACAAGGCTTTTTATAGGCTCAGTATTCTTGCTTCTTGCTTTTTAATATCTGATCATTTGGCACAGCATTGCTTTATTGCTGGCTTATTTTGTATGTACTGGACACCTAAGATGTCCTGAACATGAGTTCAGAGACTCGAAGGATAAAACAGCGGGCAAAACACAGGCCACTCAAGTAACTCACAGCTCCACAAAGGAGTTACCTAAAGCTCACTAGCATTCTAGACCAGTTCCAATGTATAAATAGCCAATCAGAACCTGTCATGGACCCTGATGAAATAGACTGACTTTATTTACATTTCCTTCTCAGCTCTGTCATTTCTCCTCTATCAGTTCCAAGGTCAGTGCTCTGGTAATTTCCATTTCTTAGTAAAACCTAGCTCCAGGAAACATTCAACTGCTTTGTAGTAATTTCAGATTCCACCAATACATTAAAAATGATATTAATGCATATCAACTTGCAAGAAATAAATGAAAATCTCAAGATGCCTGAAATTAAGAGCTATAAGTGCAGGATCTGATCCCAAAGCTTCCCCATGGGTGGTTATTCAATTCAGTAATAGCTAGTAGCTTGGGTTTTAATACATGATCAGGCCAGATATGAGGCCATGAGTCCTTTGAGACACTGAATGAGGAACTAATACCCGTTCATGAAGCTAGAATGCTCAAAGGGATATAGCTTCAGTAATTAGGGGCATAGGAAAAGATCTTCCCACCTTAACAGAAAAATGATGAAATCTGGTGTTCTGGGCTATAGAAGACAGAAAAATAAATGATTCTGAGAAAAATGAAGATTGTAAACCTCTGCCTCACACTGTGTTGGAGTGAGAATGAATACTTCTGTAGTGGTTAAGAACTATCAAAATGACAGCAGTGGGCCACGCTGCGGAGGTGGCGTTTGGCGCCATTGCATCTGCGCTGGGGTTGGAGCTTGCTGGCCTCCAGGCCAGTGCCGGAAGAGCGCCCAGGGACTGAGTATAGCAGCAGGCAGTGCCGGGGAGGTGGCTTTGGAGGCGGCATTTGGTGCCATTGCATCCGCGCTGGGTTTGGAACTTGCTGGCCTCCAGGCCCATGCCGGAAGAGCGCCCAGGAACTGAGTATAACAGCGGGCAGCACTGTGGAGGTGGCGTTTAGTGCCATTGTAGTCTCGCCAGAGTTGGAGCCTGCTGGCCTCCAGGCCCATGCCAGAAGAGCACCACGGGACTGAATATAACAGAGGGAAAAGCTGGGGAAGCAGCAGCCCATGCCATCGCACGCAAGGAAGGTCAGAGTCTGACTTTCTCCACATCAGCTTCAGAAGTACATCCAGGGACTCTTTATTGGTAAGTAGGTGGGCCTGCTGGAACATCAGCCAGTACCATTGCAGCTGCACAAGGCCTGAAGCTTACTGGCCTCGGGCTGACTGCACAAATGAGTTCAGGGACTCTGTACTGGTGAGCAGGCAGGCCCATTGAAACCTCAGGCAGCGCCATTGTAGCCGTACAGGAGCCAGGGCCTTCCTGCCTCTAAAGCAGATGGGAGAAGGTGTTCTGACCGTATTGTTTCAGTGCCTCAAATGGTGTGCCAGAAACTAGGGGTTTTTCTTTAGGTCCCAATACAGACTGTAAAGAACAACCCAGGAAACACTGATATTTTAAGGTTCCTAACTATAGGAGGAAAGAGACTTGCAACAAATATCACCAGAAAACAGGGAAGGTACAAAGCCAAAAACAACAGCAAGGACAAAAACTCAGAGATGAGGAAACATTCAAAGTCTCAGATACAAAGATCCTCACCTCAAGGTAACACAAGGGGAAGGGAAATAGAGAAGGTTGAAGGCTAGTCTCCAGGGTCCTCCGAAATGGTAACCAAAGCAGATCTAGTAAAACGGAAATCAGAACTGATCTCTGAGATGAAAGCAGAGATATTGGACACTGTCAACACAATGATTAATAAAGCTAAAGAGGAAATCATGGAGTTGATAGAATCCAAGATAGCAAAATCAATGGAACCTTTTACATACCTACAAGTAGAAGTCCAGGAAATTAAGAAAGAAAGTGAAAGTTTGCACAATAGAATGAATATGGCAGAAGACCGAATCTCAGACCTAGAAGACAGGATATCAACCTGTCTTCATGAACTGGAAAGGCATAATCTATGGAAAAAAGCAAGCGATAATGAAAAGGCAATCCAACAGCTCCTAGATGATTCAAAGAAGAATAACATAAGATTGATTGGAGTCACTGAGGAAGCAGGAGACAATGCTAAAGACATTTAAAAAACTATTCACAGAGATAGTGGCAGAAAACTTCACAGGAAAAGGAAAAGAATTGGACATACAAATATATGAAGCATACAGAACTCCACACGCCTATGACATGAAAAAATCTACACCTAGGCATATAATTATAAAAGTCTCAGATATCCAAAATAAGAATGAAATACTGAAAGCAGCCAGAGAAAAGAAAACAGTTACATTCTAAGGTAAGCCCATCAGGATCACAGTGGACTTCTCAACTCAAACACTCAGTGCAAGAAGAGCCTGGAGTGAAGTCTTTCAAGCCCTAAAGGTAAAAACTTCCAACCAAGACTGATGTATCCTACAAAATTATCCTTCAAAATTGATGGGGAAATAAGATATTTCCATGATAAAGAACATCTGGAAAACTTCACAAATATGAAACCTGGGCTCCAAAACATTTTAAAGATTATCTTGGAGAAAAATAAGGAAAGCTACAAATCCATGAGACCTAACCGAGTCAACCCATGGGACTGAACAAGACATTGATGGGAAAAGGGCAAAAGTAGAATAACAGAGCCAAGAACAGGAAAACATGGCAGCACTAAATTTACCTATATCAGTCATAACCATTAATGTCAATAGACTCAATGTGCCAGTTAAGAGATACAGACTGGCAGAGTGGATCAAAATGCAAGATCCTACAATCTGCTGCATACAAGAAATGCATCTAATTCAGAAAGAAACCCATGGACTGAAAATAAAGGAATGGAAAATAATACTCCATGTGACAGGAAACAGCAAGAAAGCAGGAGTGGTGATTTTATTTTTAGACAGAATAGACTTCAAGCCAAAATTGATAGAGAGAGAAAAAGATGGACACTATCTTTTAGTACAGGGAAAAATCCAAGAGAAAGAAATAACCATCTTAAATATCTATGCTCCAAATTCTAATGTATCCAACTATATAAAACAAGCATTAACAGACATGAAAAACCAGATAAACTCCAATACAATAATAGTAGGGAACCTCAATACCCCACTGTCACAAAGAGACAGATGGACTGGACAAAAAGTCAACAAGGAAATACTTGAGCTAAGCCAGACTCTTCAGCAAATGGACTTAATAGATGTCTACAGAGTATTTCACCCCACAAAGTCAGAATTTACATTCTTCTCAGCTGCTCATGGATCATTCTCCAAAATAGACCACATGCTTGTTCATAGAATAGGTTTAAGCAAACAAAAAGGGACTGAAGTTGTCCCTTGTATACTGTCAGATCATAGTGCCCTGAAATTGGAGCTAAATAGTAAAGGAAAGCCCAGGATCCTCACAAACACATGGAAACTGAACAACACTCTGCTGACCAACCAGTGGGTCACAGAAGAAATTGAACACTTCTTACAACTAAACAATAACCCCAATACAGCATATAGAAATTTATGGGACACAATGAAAGCAGTTCTACGAGGAAAATTCAGAGTAGTGAAGGCCTACATCCAGGAAATGGAGCAAGCTCAAATAAATAATTTAATGCTGAACCTCAAACAACTAGAAAAAGAGGAGCAAAACAAACCCAAAGCTCTCAATAGGCAAAAAATTATAAGGATCAGGGCAGAAATTAATGCAATAGAAACCGAAAGAACAGTTCAAAACATCAGTGAATCCAAAAGTTAGTTATTTGAGAGGATAAACAAAATAGATAGACCCTTAGCCAATCTTATTAAACAAAGGAAGGAAAAGGCTCATATCCAGGCTATTAAGAATGAGAACGGAGAAATTATTACCGACCCAGAGGAAGTTCAGAGGATAATAAACACCTATTTTGAAAATTTATACTTCAATAAAATGGAAAATATAGAAGAAATGAATAGATTTCTAGACACATATGAACTCCCAAAGCTGAACAAAGAAGATACAGAAATGTTAAATGCCCCAATATCAATCTGGGAAATTGAAAATGTAATTAAAAACTTGCCAACAAAGAAAAGCCCAGGACCTAATGGTTTTACTGCTGAATTCTATAAAACTTTTAAAGAAGAGTTAGTGCCTCTACTTCTTAAACTCTTTAATGCAATTGAAAGGGAAGCAGTACTCCCAAACTCATTCCTGGAAGCAACCATTATCCTGATTCCAAAAGCAGAGAAAGACCCTGCCAAAAAAGAGAACTACAGGTCAATATCCCTAATGAACATCGATGCAAAAATCCTCAATAAGATCCTGGCAAACAGAATACAGAGAATTATCAAAAAGATTGTACATCCTGACCAAGTTTGATTCATCCCAGGGATGCAAGGATGGTTCAACACACGTAAATCAATAAATGTTATATACAATATTAACAGGCTCAAGGACAAAAAATATGTCATCTCAGTTGATGCAGAAAAAGCTTTTGACAAAATACAACACCCATTTATGTTCAAAACTCTACAAAAGATCAGAATAGATGGTCTGTATCTCAAACTAATAAAAGCTATCTGTGAGAAACCATCAGCCAGCATCATACTAAACAGTCAAAAATTGAAACCTTTCACACTAAGATCAGGAACAAGACAAGGATGTCCTCTTTCACCACTTCTGTTCAATATAGTTTTGGAAATATTAGCCATAGCAAACAGGCAAGAGAAAGAAATAAAAGGAATAAAGATAGGAAAAGAAGAAGTTAAATTGTCATTTTTTGCTGATGACATGATACTGTATCTAGAGGATCCTAAAAATTCAATTAAAAGACTGCTGGACCTAATTGCCAAATTTAGCTGCATAGCTGGTTTCAAGGTCAACGTTCAAAAATCAATAGCCTTTGTATACACAAATAGTAGACCCACTGAGACAGAAATTGGAGAGTCAGTCCCTTTCACAATAGCACCCCCCAAAAAAAGATATCTAGGAATCAATCTAACAAAGGAGGTGAAAGACCTCTACTCTGAAAACTATAGCACTCTGAAAAAGGAGATAGAAGATGATATCAAAAAAATGGAAAGACATACCTTGTTCCTGGGTAGGAAGAACCAATATTGTCAAAATGGCTATACTCCAAAGCTACTCTACAGATTCAATGCAATCCCAATTAAAATCACAACAGCATATTTCACAGATCTAGAGAAAAAAAATCTAAACTTTCATCTGGAACCACAAAAGACCTAGAACAGCAAAAGCAATTCTAAGCAACAGGGACATGGTGAGGGGTATTACAAGTCTGAATCTGAAACTATACTATAAAGCCACCGTGGTAAAAACTGCATGGTACTGGTAAAGTAACAGACCTGAGGATCAATGGAGTAGACTAGAAGATCCAGAAACTACTCCAGATACACTGAGCCACCTCATCTTTGACAAAGGAGCCAAAAATCCTCAATGGAGGAAAGATAGCCTCTTTAACAAATGGTGCTGGAAAAACTGGGCTTTAACTTGCCAAAGACTAAAACCAGATCTAACGCTTTCACCATGTACCAAGCTAAAATCAAAGTGGATAAGAGACCTAAATATTAAAACAGACACTCTAAACTTTCTGCAAAACAGGTTAGGTAAAACTCTCGAAGACATTGGCTTAGGGAAAGACTTCTTGAACAAAACCTGTAAAGCACAGGAATTGGCAGAAGAAATCAACAAATGGGACCTCATTCTTTTAAAAAGCTTCTGCACAGCAAAGGAAATCACCAACAGAGCAAACAGGCAACCAACAATGTGGGAAAAAAATCTTTACCAGCTGTTCCTCAGACAAGGGGTTACTATCTAGAATATATAAAGAGCTCAAAAAAATCAGCCCACCTATATTTAAGGACCCAATTCAAAAATTGGCATCTGAAATGAACAGATATTTTTCAGAGGAAGAAATAATAGCAGCTAAGAAGCATGTGAAGAAATGCTGAACATCATTAGGCATTCAAGGGATGCAGATGAAAACTACACTGAGATTTCATCTCACTCCACATAGAATGGCTGCCATTTCAGAATTAGCCAGCAGCAAATGTTGGCAAGGCTGCGGAGAAGAAGGAACCCTTCTCCATTGTTGGTGGGACTGTAGACTTGTACAACCCCTGTGGAGATCAGTTTGGAGATTCCTCGAAAAGCTAGGATTAGAGGTCTCATTTGACCTGGCCATTGCCCTGCTAGGTATATACACACAAGAATTAAAAGACTCATATCACAGGGACATATGTGTACCACGTTTATAGCAGCTCAGTTTGTGATTGC